>CM048755.1:336707908-336777908 GCA_026315105.1 Locusta migratoria | reverse complement strand
AGACCGAAACTTTCTACTCGAGAAGCTAGACACAGAATACAAATCGTTCTTTATTATGTTCTCGAACTCCATTACGTATCTTCGTTTCCTCCTGCACCTTCGGGCAATGCTTCTAGACGAGAACAATCGTGTATTTTAACTTTTCCCATTATTTCCTGGTTATAGCACTATGCGTCGCTATGTGTGTACGTTACCAACTCCTGTGGTAATTTCCGTATGGAACACTAGGTTTTACGATTATTGCAAACGATTGCTTGTTATTCCATCCGTTTTTAACTCTGCAAATGACTGTCTCCATTCCACCACATTTGGATGCAATGTAGTCCCTTCTCCAAACGATAATGCAATACGTTTTTCGTGTCTTCCGCTGTTTTCGGCCAGTACACCGACGCGTGACCAATCTCCCTGACTGTTTACTGTAAAAAGCAAATATTTTATAAGTCCCAGTCGTAACCAGATTTCTCCACACCCTCCGTTTAAGCCGGGCTTACACATATGCCATAGCTTCGTCTTTCTCCAGCATTAGTTTGTACTCGTCCTTTATGGCAGTTGCTTTAGCCATATATTCTAGCTTCCTTCTCTTGGTCTCGATATCCGCCATATCCAGTTTTCTTTTCGCGCACATAAGACATTAACTGCACGTAGCGATGTAATTTCTTTAATGGGGACGACTTAAGCCTATGTGATACATTTACTCTTTTCGCTGGACTTGCAGAGTGACATTGTTTGTAGGTACCAGACCTAATTCGGCGATATCTATATCTGGAGGCAGTGTGGAGAACAATGTTCTGGATTGGGAGAAGTATGTTTCCCCTGCATTAATGTAGCTTTTAAGTGTACTACTTATATCGTCTTTGCCGCTGCCAGTATTACGAATCTCCACCTAATTTACAGGTAAACAATGGAAACTAAAAGCTGACAGAACGTAACGTACAAGCTTTTATCGATCTGGAAGGTTTAACCTGTACACCGATCAATTTTCGGGTATTTTTATTACCCCAGTACACAAATTGCAGGACACTATTAAACACTACAAAGCATCTGTTGTCCCAGGTGTTTGTTATTCGCCCCCCACATGGTGGAGAAACACTTTGCAGATACCGTTTAAAAAACTTGCACAAGATCAAAAACACTCTCCATCCGGTAATCGTATATTGTAATACCCCTGTTCTCGACCCAACGACGAAGTAAGTGCTCAAATGCAGCAAACAGACCTCTATCTCTCTTTTTAGGGTAAATTGGGTCACGGATCACAAAATTCACACCACAACCAGCGGTTTTATCCCCTAGTAAGACTCCAGGACGTTCTCCAAATTATGGAGAAAATATTTCCATGCGAAGTACTAAATAACCTCCATATAGGCGAGATTCTAGTTGGGTTCTTCGGGACTTGTGGTATAGAGACAAGTGCGTAGAATCGAATCCTGCATATGACAACGCGACGGTGGCAAGTTCCGAAGCGCAGCAGCTGGGAGGACCTCCAGACTATAGCGAAGACACACATCCTCCGCAACTCCCACAAGGTGTTGTATTGGAATATATAAGGGATGGTTGGAGAAGCCTCCTCGTCACATCCTCGAAACGCAAAGCATGCTCCTGGATAGCTAACATGCCTTCTGATGCGCTAAAGGGAGTGGGAATGGGAGCGGAAAGGTAAAGGAATGGTGGCGGGTAGGTAGCGGAAAGGTAAAGGAATAGTAGCAGAAAGGTAGCAGAAAGGTAATGGGTAGTGGGAAAGGTAGCGAATAGGTATCGGAAAGGTATCGAAAAGATAGCGAGCGATACTCTATAAGTACAACGTAATATTTGTATCGGTGTTAATAGAATACGAATGCTTAGAGGTTAGGGATTCGCGCATCAGAGAGTATTTTTAGCTATCCAGGAGCATGCTTTGCGTTTCGAGGATGTGACGTGGAGGCTTCTCCAACCATCCCTTATATATTCCAATACAACACCTTGTGGGAGTTGCGGAGGATGTGTGTCTTCGCTATAGCCTGGAGGTCCTCCCAGCTGCTGCGCTTCGGAACTTGCCACCGTCGCGTTGTCATATGCAGGATTCGATTCTACGCACTTGTCTCTATACCACAAGTCCCGAAGAACCCAACTAGAATCTCGCCTATATGGAGGTTATTTAGTACTTCGCATGGAAATATTTTCTCCATAATTTGGAGAACGTCCTGGAGTCTTACTAGGGGATAAAACCGCTGGTTGTGGTGTGAATTTTGTGATCCGTGACCCAATTTACCCTAAAAAGAGAGATAGAGGTCTGTTTGCTGCATTTGAGCACTTACTTCGTCGTTGGGTCGAGAACAGGGGTATTACAATATACGATTACCGGATGGAGAGTGTTTTTGATCTTGTGCAAGTTTTTTAAACGGTATCTGCAAAGTGTTTCTCCACCATGTGGGGGGCGAATAACAAACACCTGGGACAACAGATGCTTTGTAGTGTTTAATAGTGTCCTGCAATTTGTGTACTGGGGTAATAAAAATACCCGAAAATTGATCGGTGTACAGGTTAAACCTTCCAGATCGATAAAAGCTTGTACGTTACGTTCTGTCAGCTTTTAGTTTCCATTGTTTACCTGTAAATTAGGTGGAGATTCGTAATACTGGCAGCGGCAAAGACGATATAAGTAGTACACTTAAAAGCTACATTAATGCAGGGGAAACATACTTCTCCCAATCCAGAACATTGTTCTCCACACTGCCTCCAGATATAGATATCGCCGAATTAGGTCTGGTACCTACAAACAATGTCACTCTGCAAGTCCAGCGAAAAGAGTAAATGTATCACATAGGCTTAAGTCGTCCCCATTAAAGAAATTACATCGCTACGTGCAGTTAATGTCTTATGTGCGCGAAAAGAAAACTGGATATGGCGGATATCGAGACCAAGAGAAGGAAGCTAGAATATATGGCTAAAGCAACTGCCATAAAGGACGAGTACAAACTAATGCTGGAGAAAGACGAAGCTATGGCATATGTGTAAGCCCGGCTTAAACGAAGGGTGTGGAGAAATCTGGTTACGACTGGGACTTATAAAATATTTGCTTTTTACAGTAAACAGTCAGGGAGATTGGTCACGCGTCGGTGTACTGGCCGAAAACAGCGGAAGACACGAAAAACGTATTGCATTATCGTTTGGAGAAGGGACTACATTGCATCCAAATGTGGTGGAATGGAGACAGTCATTTGCAGAGTTAAAAACGGATGGAATAACAAGCAATCGTTTGCAATAATCGTAAAACCTAGTGTTCCATACGGAAATTACCACAGGAGTTGGTAACGTACACACATAGCGACGCATAGTGCTATAACCAGGAAATAATGGGAAAAGTTAAAATACACGATTGTTCTCGTCTAGAAGCATTGCCCGAAGGTGCAGGAGGAAACGAAGATACGTAATGGAGTTCGAGAACATAATAAAGAACGATTTGTATTCTGTGTCTAGCTTCTCGAGTAGAAAGTTTCGGTCTTATAGGGTTTAGGAGAAGATACCAGAAGACATGTTTCTTGTTAGCAAAGAGCAGTAACTCCTCGGTAAAGTATCTGTTAGGGAGGTGTAATTCTGTGTTGTTCTATTCTACAGTTAAGCAAAGCGTTCGTTTAAATCGATGTTGCTCGGTACATTGCTGCATGGATTGGGGTTTGACTTATTGCACATTGGTTCATCTTGTATAAATTTCGTTCTTCTTCTTCTTATCGAATTTCTAAAAAAACTATGTTTCGTTTCTGTAAGAGCTACATCGCAAATTTGCGCACATCCTACTGTCTGTATATGTATCTGCGTATAAAAGTTTAACGACTGCTCGTACGGTAAAAACATCGCTTGCGTCAGCTGCGAGGAAATCTATCTTCGCGAAAATAGCTCTCTTGTATTCGGAATCTGGTGCGGCCAGGAAAAATTAAACCGAAAACTTCTCCGGGTCAGGTGCGAGCGTGGACAGGTATGTTTACATGTATAGGACGTACACACGCTCCAAACCGGCGTCTACGATGAGTCAACAGGTCCGCACTCGCCTACAGCCAGAAATAACACGGAATGTGATTATGCATGCTAGCTTGCGCGAAGTACCTATTTTGAACTGTTTAGTCGTGCGATACGATGCAACGCAGATGTGGTCCACAATTGTGGAAATACATATAGATACTTCGTAGCATGGATGTGGGGCATTTATATCTTCTTTTAGCTGTGTTTACGAATGGACGTCTCTCGGTAGCGTATCGGAGATGATTGCAGTGGTAAATTAATGTTCTTTGGTCGATAAGCATCGAGTTAGAGGATTAGTTACCTACATTGGAGGTGAATTTAATCGTATGTTTAGTCTCTAAAGGATTGCTCTTGGAGATCGTTAAAAAAAAATCTGGTGTTGCATTAGTTCGAAATGGTGTAGACTATTTTGCGTTGCTGCTTGTAAGGATTATAAGAACTTGGCTTGGATCTAGATCTTTTCTTGTTAGCTGTTCTGTGCGTGTGCACGTCGCTCATTTTTTTACAGATGTTTATCGAGAGTAATAATTTGTTAGAAGGAGTGGAATACGATGGTTATTTGTGCGCGAATGCTCGAGGTATATAGTCTATTGGCTGATAGAGAGCGTTCCAGAAATATTGTCTGCCGGGCTATGCATTGGAAACAAAGTTGTGGTTGGATGTTAGGGACAGGTCAAGCAACCAACGTAGTTATTGGGTGGAGAGAGAGCGAGATCGAAACTTTATTAAAACGCTGTGTGTCTGGGAGATCTTGTCTGTTACTGATCGCGGATATAACACCATCTGTGGTAACTTGTTTAGAGTTGGTACTGGGTTAGTGACGGATGTAAGGATAGCTCTGTCTGGGTTGTTACGAACGTATACATAGCTTGCAGCATGCTAGTTGGGACAAAAAACGAGTTGGAATGGCTAGATTCTTTTGTTGTTGTAGGTTCGTGTTGACTGCAAGGTGTAGTTCTGTTACTGTGTTGGAAGTGTTTGGCGCTTACAGAGAGTGCTTTAGGCTAGATGGGACGGAATGTAAGTAAAAAGTGTTGATATACCCTAAATATATACGTCACGGTAAAGCTGTAAAGAAAACTGACTTTGGTGGTGCATTGATCTTTCGTCGAAGCATCGTCTGTTTAATCGTATGCTAGTGTTGGCTACTTTACGGCTGGTGTGCAACACGTTTACGTAGCGGATATGCCTGCTGCGGTAAATCATAATTCTTTCGTCGAAAATCAACGTGTTTTATAAAACTCCTATAGTTTCGTTACTTAAAGTTCGCTAGTTGTAGCCAATGGAGTGCGCGCGCGCGCGCGCGCGCGCGTGTGTGTGTGTGTAGTAAATTCCGCAAGTTCGATACTGCAAACGTTGGAGATAAGACGAAGTTACTATTTCTGGAATACATGGGGGTAAATATATACGTCCTGTGGGTATATATCTTATAAACTGCAGCTAATCGATGTTTTTTAATGGAGGCGCTCCCATATATACTACAGCAGCAGCTTCGTGTAGATGGCTTCTATCTCCTGGATTTTTGGACAATACTTTAACCGAGTGGCGTTCGTATCCGAGCATGACTTTCGGATGGGAGGAGCAATATCAAAGTGGTTGCGGGCGAGGAAACGACTGCTTAACGTGGTTGGCGTCGAATTGTAGAACCAAAATAAATTTGTCGAAAAATCACGAGCCCTGATGTAAGCAAAGATGTCGATTTTATAAAGAGTCCAGGCAGTTGATTGTTAGGACTTTTATTTTTTCGCCGGGTCGAGAAGATGGTATTACCAGGATGGAGGATTGTGTAAGAAGATTGTTTAAGTGTTCTAAAAGAGAAGCTACGGTATTTACAAAGTGCGCCGTTGTACTGTGCAAACGCTTTTAGATTTGATACTTGGGTATTAAGAGTACCAGAAAATTGACCGCTCTCTCGGACATTATGTTTTTTTTTTTATTTTTTTTTTAATTTTTTTTTTTTATTTTTTTTTTATTTTTTTTTTTTTTTTTTTTTTTTTTAGTTTCGACTGTAAATTACTTGTAGAGTCGAGCAAGGAACTATATATATATATATTTTTTTTTAGCATTCCAGGACTTTATTATCCACAGACGTAGATATCGTCTACGTTATTCCACAAGTCCTAAGAAGAAGAAGGGTAAACGAAAACTGGGTTATATGGCGAAGACACATGCTTTTAAAAGGAGGCTATTGTATATGTGCAAGCCCGGTTTAAACAGATAGTGTGGGGAGAAATATTTGCTTTTACAGTAAACAGGCGGGGGGATTGGTCTCGCATAGTTGTACTGGCCGAAATTAGCGGAACACACGACAGACGTGTTTGTACTGTGTGTGACTCCCATCCATTCCTTAGAGGGCAGGTTATGATCGAAGTGTGCGGGAGTTGGTTGCGATATGTTTGCGAACATTACGTTGCATGTACTCAGTTGTACTGTAATAAACAAAACAAAAATTGTAAACACTCCATGTCCTATGTAGAATCATGTGTTGTGGCGTGTAGGTTAGCGTCTTCGTTTGCGGTGGACATCTACTTGTAATTAAAATAATAAATCTTAGTTCGGAGTAGGAATTTTGTGGGTAAAGGGCGGGTCGAGCTGGAAATCTGTGTTGCATTGGGCAGGTAACTTCGGTTCTGTGGTTGCTGTATTGTCGAATAAGGGTGTTGTTAGGCCAATAATTTCGAAACGTTTTAGTGTAGACGGTCGGAATCGGTAAATTATTTCACGTATTTTTCTTTTATTTCGACTCTCCGTTGCACAATAGGGATTAAATGTCATCTGGGGCGCTGGAATATCGGTGTCAGATAAATGTAGTTTGCATCGTAAGAGGACATAGAGATTTCTTAGATGGGATGTGTACTGCTGTAGCAAGGAAATAAGAGGTAAAATTAAAATACCCGAACTCTCGGAATGCGCAGTTATACCTCGATCTAAGAAGAAGGAAACGAACAGGGCAAGATCGCTAAAGAGAGAGAGAGAGTGTTAAATTTCAGAACTTTCGGCATGGCTCAGCTCCATTAAATAAATGCATTGCGAGCTATCCTTGTCAGAATGGTGCGTCTGCATAGAAGGTTTTGATCATTTGGAGATGTAACTTAGGTGTTTTTGTTTAAACACTTAGCATATGTTTCTTTTATGCAGTCTGCCGAGAGAGCGCTCTGCGTTCTGGACGATTGTTAACGGTGCTTGCAGATGTTTATTTAGAGACTTTGTGCTAAATGTCATTGCCGATTTTCGTTATTTGGAATTTTTGTATAAACACTATGTCGTATTCTGCTGCTTGCCGCTGTTGTTGCTGTTTTATCGAAAGAGTGGTTGGCATACAAGTTACATCCCGTTCGATGGCTATTGCTTGCATCGTCTAAACGAAGAGATACATTTATAGATGCAAGGTTGTGGTCGAGTTCCGAAACGGACCATTTCTTTTCTTTTCGTTAATTGGCTCTGGTTAGAATTGTTTTTGTATATCGAAAGAGTTTATGTTAAGATGGATAAGTAAGTTTGTGGCGTTTATTATCTAACCTGCGCTATTATTATTAAACACGGCTGGAGAGAGATGGGAATGTAAATTCTTACTTGCAAATTTTGCATACGAGTTTAACGGTGCTTTGCAGATGTATATTTAGAGACATTGTGCTAGATGTCATTGCCGATTTTCGTTATTTGGAATTTTTGTATAAACAATATGCCGTCTTCTGCTGCTGCCGCTGTTGCAGTTTTATCGAAAGAGTGGTTGGCATACAAGTTACATTCCGTTCGATGGCTGTTGCTTGCATCGTCTAAACGAAGAGATACATTTATAGATCTAAGGTTGCGGTCGAATTCCGAAAACGGACCATTTCTTTTCTTTTCGTTAGAATTGTTTCTGTATATCGAAAGAGTATATGTTAAGATGGATACGTAAGTTTGTGGCGTTCGTTACCGTAACCTGCGCTATTATTATTATTAAACACGTCTGTCGGTTGTAGTCTATGCAAAGAGCGTGGAGAGATATGGGAGTGTAAATTCTTACTTGCAAATTTTGCATACGAGTTTTAATATTTTACTACTACATGCTGTAGTATACGAGACCAGCTAAGCATTTCTGTTCTAAATTGTTTTTTAGCATACGAAGAACACTATGGTAGCTTTATTTTTTTTCCAAGAATAATAATAAACGGCGGAAATTGTTGTTGTTACATAAATCGAGATCTGGCGTACGGATCGCTGCGGCGCGCTTAATAATAATAAATATGCAATTTAATTGGCTGCTGACCTGTCGGGGCGCGTCGCCGTAAAAAGAGAGCAGGGGTCGGCCTGTGGGGGCGGTGTCGGTGCGGTCAAGACAATCGTCGCGGTATTGTTTGTTCTCGCGGGTAGGGCGGGTGGCGGCGTCCTTTGAGAACCGGTCGCTAGCGTGGAGGAGGAGGAGGGGGGTAGCATCTGTCGGCGGCGGAGGCGGCGGTCCGGCAATCGGCCGAGCGAGTAGGGGTCGCGGGAGCGAGTACAGACATGTCGAGGGGTCTACAGGTCTGGACCTGTCGGAGGTGCCGCCTGTCTGGCGGCAGTGCCGGGGGGTGGAGGGGGGCGTCGAACCGGCCAGGTGTGTGGTCCAGGGTGCGAGTACCGACATGTCGAGGGGTCTACAGGTCTGGACCTGTCGGAGGTGCCGCTTGTCTGGTGGCGGCACCGAGGGGTGGAGGGGGGGGGGGCGGGGGGGCGGGGCGTCGTGTGTGGCCGAGGGAGGTGTTGCAACCTGTCAATCATCCTTAAGTGCGTTATGGCGGCGTCCTTTGATAAGCGGTCGGACAAGTAGCGAATCAAAAGGACCTGAATGTAAACTATCAATCATCCTTAAAAGCGCTATTGTTCGAGTTTGGCGGCATCCTTTGATCTGCGGTCCGGCAATTGGCCGATCGTCTGGCGTCGATGACACTATCGTCGACGGGCGATTCTCAGTGGCGTGAAACCGGCACCACCCCACTACTATTATTAAATAATTCCTAGGAAATTCTCTATCGCTACCTTAAAAATGTTGTACCCTATGTGTGATTTTAAGGAGTATTCAAAAAAAGTTCAAATGTTTGTAAATCTATCGGACCAAACTGCGTGGTCATCAGTCCGTAGCTTACAAACTACTTAAACCTAGGTAAACTAACCTACGGACAAACACACACACCCATGCCCCAGGGAGGACTCGAACCTCCACGGCGAGCAACCGCGCGCTCCGCAGCGAGACGCTTTAGACCGCTCGGCTACTCCACCGCGGCTAAGGAGTATTTATTTACAGTTTACTAACATAGTAATTTGCTTGTTAATTTGGTTTCAGCTGTTCGCTATACGTCATGGTAAAGCATTTCGATTAATTTGGTGGCGCAAAGTTGTTTGGTTCTAACGGTTTCTTTGTGTATCGTACTTGTACACGTGGTTGCGTCTTGGTTGTTGTATGGTATAAAGGCATGTAATAGAACTAATGCTAACAGAGTTTCAGTAAGGTTAAAATGAAGGGTGAGTGTTTTGCTATCAGATTATTTGGCGAGGTTGGTATATAAATACTGGCTGCGCTTCAGTCGGTAGCACGCGGCCTCATAATGACCTAACACTGTCCGATACGACACCCCATACTCTGCCTAGTGGTGTTTCTATTATTTGTAGAATTGTTTTCAATTTATGTCTTTTTGTGTTGGTTATTTTCAGTCTTTGTAATGGCATTTGTGTTGTGACCACGTGGTACACCATAGTTAATCAGTGAGGTTTGGAGGTGCATGTTTTATAATTTATCAATTGCATCAGAGCAATATTTGGCAAGTGATTCGTACAGCGAGGTGCGCCTCGGTTGCACAGTGGTTGAGTGCCAGACTGCAAATCCAAAGGTCGCGGCTTAGATCCCCGCCAGGTCCTAGTATTTTTATCTCTCACTTCCCACTTCTTTCCCCTCTGGCAGTATTGCTCATGTGAAAAATACCGAGTAGCACCGTGGTTCGGAACCCACGTTAAACTGTAGGTCCCCCTATAACTGGCTGGGTAAGTCGGTTCGAAGGTCGGAGGAAGGCAAGGGCATACCACCTCCAAACAGGACCGTGCCTAGTAAAGCACTGTGGTGTTCGAACCAATCTTCGGATTGTTGGCTGCTTTACCTTTTTTTTTTTTTTTTTTTTTGCACAGCGGACATCATTTTCTGGTTTTTAAGAATTTTCGAGGTTCGATGCACAAGCGATAACGTTTCATGCTTTGTTCAGGCATTCCTATGGCCGCGACGGCGTAGCCGTGCGCGCTAAGGCGCTATGTTGCGGTGCACGCGGCAGTTCGCCATTAGAGGATCGAATCCTCCCTCGGGCATGGGTGAGTGTACTGTCCTTAGGTTAGTGTAGTTTAAATAGTTTCTTAGCCTACGGACTGATAACCACAGTAGATAAGTCCCATAGATTTACAAATATTTGAACATTTTTTGCATTCCTATGGGTAGGTTTCTTAGCTCACCTGAGCTGCTACACGCAGGCAGTAGTTCACATTTCTTAGTTGGTTTCATTTACCGTGTTTTTCGCATGGTTCTGCATGAGAATGCTGAGTGAGATCCAGGCGTAATCTTTCCATACAGTATGACAACCAAAAGCGTCATTTCGTAGGGGACCAGTAGGATTTACTGCAATAATCGTGAAATTTATAGTATTTCAACTATCTCTAATAAATGAATTTGTTATCCGCACTTTTGAGTGTAATTATCCCAGGCAACCCCTGTACCAAAATAATATAATCAATGATAAAATAGTAGTAAGGCAATTAGGAAGTTTGACACTTGTTTGGCATGAACATAGAAGACGGTTACCAACCTGTTGCTAGTGCGTTGGATTTGTGTGCGTGTCTTTATTATCCGTTGCGCGTATTAATATTTAACTCATGTTTGTTGTTGTTTGTGTCTAAAACGTATAGAATACACAAAAGTCAGACCGAATATGCGCACTTAGCCTCAGCACGTAGCAATGGCAGATAATATTAATCACATTACTTCTTTGGTGAGATTGGTGAAGATTTGAGACGTAAAAAAATATTTTTTTTATGTAATGCCAGATAAAGTCTGCTGGAATAGGATCAGCTGTCCACACCATTCAGTCAGAAACTACGAGAACCGTAATTAAATAATGAAACCAACATACACAAAAAATTACAGTCGGGCCGTGCAACAATAGTAGTTATTTAGATATAAAGAGGAATGCTCGAGAGTTCGAATTTTCAAATGTTTGTAAAGCTGGGGGACTTAACTGCCCGGCCGCGGTGGCCGAGGGGACTGAGGCGCTCCAGTCACGGTCTGCACGGCTACTACGGTCGGGGGTTCGAATCCCCCCTCGGGCATGGATATTTGTGCCGTTCTTAGTATTAGCTAGTTCATAAGTAGTTTGTAAGTTTAGGGACTGATGACCCCGTAGTTAAGTCCCGTAAGCTGTACAAACATTTGAACATTTTTTTGGACTTAACTGCAGTGGTAATCGGTCACTACAAACTTTTTAAACTGATTTATCCTAAGAACAACACAGGTACCCATGCCCGAAGGAGAACACCAACCTCCGACAGGGAACGGCCCGCGGTTAGAGTATCGCGAAGAGCTGAATTAAACCTGTAACGGATAGGAAAGCACAGCCGTACGGTTCACTAAAATATCCTCGACAATATAGTGATTTGGGCATGAGTAGCTCTTCTGCATTTCCACTCGCTGCTCGACAGTTTGCTTATCTCAGTGCGTCAGTTTTATATGGTGAGCCATGCACCGTGTAACTTAATATTCAGTGCGTTACGTTTATTGGTGTAGTAGAACTGATATTTGGTATTTTTGCTGATATTTGGTGCAATAATGTAAAAATGTCTTTTACTCTGGTAAAAGGACGAACATACACAAAAACAGATTTTACGAAAAAGGAAACAGCGCTGATGAAAATAATCGCGAAGCTATAAAATGGCAACACGGTAAAATAACCTGTTTCTGCTGTGTATCTAGATAATGAAATCCTGAACAACAGGGTGCTGTCGTACGGCTTTGCTAACGAAAAAATAATGCTGCTTTTTTGTCTCATTTAACTCCTCTTCCAACTTGACCAATAAATAATCGGAAAGCAAAGATTTTATTTTCATCACACCAAAATACAAACTGGTGAAAGCTGTTGTTCCTCTAACGACTACATTATTCTCCCTTCAGTAAAAATTCATTTAGAATTGTTTTGACGCATTATTAGCAGGGCGTGGCCTGTGACCTAAAGCTTTTTTCTCTCCCTTTTTATTCGGCCTTTTACAGCTAACGGCCATTTAGAAAGCTAAATGGTAAATAATTGGCACACAGTACAAAACATAAATTGATATTATAGCATACAGACACTTGTTTAACAAACTCAACACGTGTTTAGAAAATATCGTACTTGTGAAACATAGCTAGTGTTTTACTCTCACGAAGTGATGAGTGCTACCGAAAGGGATGTCAAATTGATTCCTTATTTCTTGTTTCCTGCCTCACAAACTGCTTTTAATCAAATTGCGTGATCGTTATAAATGAAGTAATGTCAAACAGATTAGGAACAAACGAAATGTATCATATGGAAATCATTCAGTGACATGCAAGGACCCAGCTATACTGTGATAAAGAAGTGGAAGACTTCTACGAAGTGACGTAAATTTTTCAAATGTTTGTAAATTTATGGGATTAACAACTGTGGTTATCAGTCTCTAGGCTTACAGACTACTTAAACTAACCTAACGACATAACACACACCCATGCCCGAGGAAGGACTCGAACCTCCGACGGGGAACAACCGCACGCTCCGCAGCAAGGCGTCTAAGAGCGCTGGGCCATTCCACCGCGGATAGAAATTTTTAAGTTTTGTCAATGACAGTACAAGTTGACAGTGGGATATTTTAACCCAAGGTAAGACAAAAATGTTCAAATTTTTGTGAAGTTTTATGCTACCTAACTGGAGTGGTCATCGGTCCCAAAACTTAGGAACTACATAAACTAACTATCCTCAGACCGACACACACACACACACACATTCATGTCCGAGGGAGGACTCGAACCTCCGACAGCGAACGACCATCCGCACTGCAGCAAGGTGCCTTAGTGCGCGGCTATTCTGTCGCGTTAAGGTAGGACAAAGATGAGAGACTGATTATTCTAATGTAAATCTTCAGTGTGATACTGGAAATTCAATTTATGTATTATAAACTGCATTTTGAGACCTACGGAAGAGCAAAAAGACTTGTATTCATTCAGAAAACAGTGGGTCTTCCCTTGGTCATGTGTGTGTGTGTGTGTGTGTGTGTGTGTTTGTGTGTGTGATTCTTAGGACAAGTTAAGGTAGTTTCTAAGTTTTGGTACCGCTCACCACTGCAGTTAGGTCCCATAACTTTACAAACATTTGAACAGAAAACAGTGCTATCAAATATTTTAATTTTAAGGTTCCAGAATGTTTGCTACGATCATTCACATTCCATAAATTTCTCGCACCTTTTAGCATCTAAGTATGTCATTCACATTTTTAGATACTTATATTATGTAAGTATCGTAAATCAGTCAGGTCTATTATATCTAACTACTTACATTATGTAAGTATCGTAAACAAAATTAGGCCTAATATATCTAACAAAATTGTCAAGTCAAACAACGCATTCAAATGTCTGTATAACCAAAATCTGTAACATGTTATTCTAGAAAATAAAAGGCAAAAACCCACGGAATATGACACAATAAGTGCCGAAATATGTTTGGGTGTTAAAACAAAACAAGGTGTCTTGAATAAGGCGGATTTAACCACACACTAAATATACGAATTGTTACGAAATTATCGGAAAGTTAGACAGAAACAGAGAAGAAAATAGCAGAGAAATCTTGTAGACTGGTCAGCCCAAGGAGTGTAAGAGTGAGAAGCAGTACCATTGTGTACCATTTTGATGTTGAAAGGTCGGTGCTATGAAAAATAAATGACGTACTACGAAGCAGAAGTAACATGTGTTTTCTTCTCATGAAGGACGCCGAGTACGGCGTAGTGCTTTTAGCTGCAAAATATTTTAAAACGCCCCATCACGACAAGCTAAGTATTGCAACCGAAGGAACAAGGAACATATATAACAGAAGTGATGTGGTCGTCAATCACATCAAAATGTTCAAATGTTTGTATAGCTTATGGGACTTAACTACGGGGTCATCAGTCCCTAAACTTACAAACTACTTATGAACTAGATAATCCTAAGGACGGCACAAATATCCATGCCCGAGGGGGGATTCGAACCCCCGACCGTAGTGGCCGTGCAGACCGTGACTGGAGCGCCTCAGTCCCCTCGGCCACCGCGGCCGGCGTCAATCACATCATCGAAATTAGAAACAAATGCAATTACTTTCAAAAAAATTCCATTATCAGGTTGGAATAAGGCTTAACAATCACATGTACAGTGCCATGTTACTTTCTTAACAAACGAATCTACCTCTACACCTCGCATCATCGTAATGGTGTGTTGATCAACTGGCTGTGTGTAGTTTACTTGAATCAATAGAGAGGCAGTGATGGATTATAAGTGCTACATGGAAAAATTAAATGCCTTGAAGACTTAGAATATTTCGAGTAAGATGTTTCGGTTTTTCGCGGTTATTGGAGTATTGGAAAATACATAAATACTGTGACTAGTGTCAAAAAACTGTAAAGCAGAACGATGTACCTAGTTTTAAAACGGTTCTTCATTTAGAAAGAGTACATACAAGGTAAATTCAATGAACATCAGGGTATCTTACCACCACCACCCTCACCTAGGAGGTGGTGGTCTTACCCGAGGAATATTCTATGCTAAGATGTGATTTCCTCTGAACTGCGTTCGTCCATTCGGCTGCTCGACTCGCTGCGGGTGGGATCTTCGCTACTCGTCGCGCACGCCAGGCCTCTTTCCAACGATGACACGACGCGGTAAAGGGGGCGCGGAAAAGTCCCGCCTTCTCGCCGCTGCCATGGAACTCCTTGCGGCTGAGGTGCTTGTTAAGAGGAAGTAGCAAGAAGAGGGCTGAGCAATGTTACAATTGTCAGCAACTTGGTCACGTAGCCAAGTACTGCAAACGAACAGCAGCATGCACGAAATGCGCACAACCTCATGACACTCGCGAATGCAAGAAACCTCGCGATGTTGCACCCATCTGTGTCAACTGCGGAGGCGCGCACACTGCGAGTCACCGCACATGCCCATATATCACGGGATGGAAACGACCCGAGAGGAATCGGCGGACACGACGTTCCGGCGCTTCAACAGCGTCACGTCACCAGCGGCTGCGCCGTCTCTTCCCTCCGTGGATCGAGGCGCTCTTGGCCGCTGCGGAGAAGCAATTACGACCTCAGATAACGCTATTGCCGCGCTACAAGCTCCTTCGCAGCCGAAAGGGAGGCATGGAAATCTGAACTTGCTGCTGTTCATCGCCAGCTGCAAAGCCTGCGAACCGAACTACGATCTCTAAAGGAAGCGTCTCTCTCAGCTCCCCCCACCATGGGGGCGCGGGCGAGAATAGACGCTGCGACACAAACGGAAGACACAGCGGCGCCCACCACGTCCGCGCTGCACGACGTCGTAATGGTAACACACGTCGACGTTCAGCCTGCGACGGTCCAGGCTGCTATGGACGTGAGTTTACCAGGAGAGGAACTCCCGGACGTCACCGCCCCCTCCCCTGGGGGTCGTTGGCAACTTCGGGTGCTTCGGCAGACGTCGACGAACACGACGACGAGGAGGCGGGTGACGATTACCTGCCGCTCCCCAGAGGACACAGTGTTCCTCAGGCACTCGCCACGATCTCACGTTCCATCGATGACGGCACCTACCCTCACTGGGACACTCCATTCCCTTTCACACCACGAGATGCCTTGCCACCCTCTCCCTTCTTGTGCGTCGGCATTCGCTCAGAATTTTACAGCAGAATCCACTCCTGGTTATACTTCAATAACTTTCCAGTCGACCTTGACCTCCTATGTCGCTGTCCTGTCTTCACCCATGACCAATGGGAAATAATTCTCCGGGACCTCCTGCGTCTTGTTGGCTCCGAGACAGCGAACTCTGCGAAGATATTAGAGCCCCCACGGCCTGGCAAGACAATGCACACCAGGTGGACGCCGTCAAAGATCAACCCGGCCCAACAAGACAGGACGCTGCCAAGGAAGAAACATCACGGCGGAAGTGAAGTCCTCCGCCACCGAGGCGGCCCCTGCCCCCACCCCCACGACTTTAGGACGGGGCAGAGGTCGCCGCCTCCCGACAAGGGCCTATGGCCGCGCCTTCCAGGCAAGAGACGCCCAGTAGCAAGAGAACAAGCACTGCACTTGAGACGACAAACAGCAAGAGAATCAACTGGAATTAATACACACCGAACTGTAGGCGGAACCCCTAGAGGGTTAAAACTACACAACAAACATGGGACAAAAATCAAGCCCTCAGAGGAAGCAGACGACCTCTGAACTGTGGTTCAAATTACTCAAAAAATGTTACTGGTACTGCTGTGGTGTAATGTCAGTTTCAAATCACAGTACTTTATTCACGTTACATGCAGCGAAGTATAAACAATCTAGGCTCTTACACCTGCATTTCAGAACTTTGGCTGTCGAGCCTACATATAGACACTGTTTGCTGGAGATCATAAAACGTCTGGTTCTACCGTGTGAGAGATATGCTATAAGGAGTATGAAGCCATCACTATTTGAAAATTCATGCTGCATCATTTAATTGTTGTAAAGACTTAGACTGTTTCAAGTTTTAGAACTTATTGGACAGGGAGAAAATACAGAAAGATTGGTCAAATATCAGAAGACCAGTGTAAAACTCAATAGATTAAATTTTAAATTGTTCTTCACTGGCATGCATAATTTAAAGACCACCTGGGTTCCTTACGAGGGGAGGATCTCGTTGATGTTTTGTGGTTTCCAATGATCTGTGGTTTGAGTAGCTGAAACTTTATGAGTGGTAGCTGGAAATTTATGAGTGGTAACTGAAACTTTATGAGTGGGAGCCAAAATGTAATGTGTCATAGGAGAACTTTGTGTGGTAGAAAAAAAATGTGTGATAGCCAACACTTTATGGCAGCTAAAGCTTTGTGTGGCAGCTGAAAATTTATAGTAGCTGAATGAGTGAATACGGTAGTTGAAGCTACATATGCAGAGTATGTAACTGTCAATATGGTAAAATGTAAAAATTGTAGTCGAAAGTGTATAAATAGCAGTTAAAAGTGTGGAAATGGTAGTTGAAAGTATAAAAATGTTACCTTAAAATGTAAAAATGGTATCTGAAAGTGTAAAACTTGTAGTTGAAACTTCATACATAAACCCATTACATGTCTGTCCTAGACGTGGTTAGTAACCTGGCAGGGTGGGTGAAACATCAGAAGTTTGTCATTGGTGATTGTTCAGGTGATTGTGTTACATTCGTTTATCAGGTTTAACGAATTTTCTGATGAATGTGCTATGTTGGGAATCGTCAGAAGGTCCTTCATTTTATAACTTACATATCCATATAAATGGATGGAGAGAATCACCCTATTGATTGGGAATATTGAGTACTTATAGAGTGTGTGGATGGTTGTGCAAGTGAGAACATGATGTGTCTTACCATGATTACTGACGGTAAAGAGCGTGTAATCAAACTGGGGTTCGTGATGTCTGTAAAGTGAGTAGTTACAGTGACTGGATTTTTCTGCATGAGTGACTGTTTAACGTACCAGGCAAGACTCAAGGTGGAAAGATAGAAAGTGACTGAGAAATATGCTCTGTTGACAAAATTTTTCGGGTATATCAGATGGGTATTATTATTCTCTCTGAAGGTCACCTTTTTCGATGATAATGATGATGATGATGAGGGTAACATACAGTTCATGTTCCACAAAATCTTAAATGATTGAAGAAACTATTGAGTGTTACGTATCTTAATTGAGTTGTGCATCAAGGATCTTTAGAAATTGCGAGTGGTTTTTGTTAAATGCTGAGGACGTTGCTAGTGTGGAATTGTATGTTCAGAGGGACTGATAGCTACTGATCAACACTTGATTAAATGAAGACAAAGAGATCCACTCTACGTATTGTCAAAATGAAAAGTTGTTCAAAGTGTTCAAATGTTTGTTAAGCTTATGGGACTTAACTACGGGGTCATCAGTCCCTAAACTTACAAACTACTTACGAACTACTTTATACTAAGGACGGCACAAATATCCATGCCCGAGGGGGATTCGAACCCCCGACCATAGTGGCCGTGCAGACCGTGACTGGAGCGCCTCAGTCCCCGCGGCCACCGCGGCCGGCATGAAAATTGGTGGTGATCAACAGCTACAAAATGGATGTAGTAAATACATTGTCTCATACTTCTTAATTTTCGCAGTAGTGGCATCTGCGTTATACAGGGACGATCTTCATTGTTGTTGTTGATGCATTTGATGGCAGCGTTGACTTGGTTATTTGCATTGCGGGACGGTAGAACTCGTGGAAATGTTTTGAAGTGTGTGTTAGGTGGAGCTGTGTTCATGCTGGTGAGGTCATTGTATTAAGTTGTTAGCGGCCTGTGTAATGAGCGATATGGCCGTTTCTCAAATGTTCAAATGTTTGTAGAACTTATCGTACTTAACCACGGGGTCATCAGTCCCTAAGCATACAAACTACTTACGACCTAGCTAAGACTAAGGACGGCACAAATATCCATGCCCGAGGGGGGATTCGAACCCCCGACCGTAGTGGCCGTGCAGACCGTGACTGGAGCGCCTCAGTCCCCTCGGCCACCGCGGCCGGCTGGCCGTTTCTCGGATAGTTAGATGGCCAGAGTGTCGTTATTATGGCGATTTACCTTGATAAATTTGTCTGTCTGCATCTATTTTGGTGTTGGCTCTCATGACTCCAAAGGACACTGGTGTTATCCCTGTGCGATGTTGAGATTCAGTAAGATGCGTCAGAATTCAAATGTTTTCGTGAGCCTGTACTGCAAGCGTAGTTGTTATTAGATCTTAGACTCTAAGAAACCCAAAAACGACTGATGTATTGTGGGCTGAACTGTGTAAGCAGTTGTGTCTAAAGGATACTGCAGTCGTTTGTCGAGAGTAGCGATAGATCTGGATCGTCAGAATATTGATGGTGTTAGGTGGTACACAACTGAATGTTAAACTGGTGATGAAAACGTATATTGAGACACATCGACAAACGAAACTTCGACTTGTATGCACTTATCGAAATTAACGTGTCGTGGAATGTATGCTGCATAGCCTAAGGTATTGTGGACTTGAACATTGCCGGCCGTGGTGGCCGAGGGGACTGAGGCGCTCTAGTCACGGTCTGCACGGCCACTACGGTCGGGGGGTTCGAATCCCCCCTCGGGCATGGATATTTGTGCCGTCCTTAGTTGTAGCTAGTTCATAAGTAGTTTGTAAGTTTAGGGACTGATGACCCCGTAGTTAAGTCCCATAAGCTTTACAAACATTTAAACTTTTGGACTTGAACATTAAAGTGTAAGGCTATTCCGACGTGTGCTAGTTTCTAATGACTTTCGGAAAGTACTGTGTAAGGTTATTCCGAGATGTCTCCGGTTGAGAGAACAGACGGTCACACTGACATTTGTTTGGTCATTAGGGACCAACAATTTCAAAGTGTTTGGAACTGAATAATTAGTTTCTGAGAGTATTGTGTAAGGTTAGTCGGATATGTGATAGGTTGGGAGCGTGTTTTCAGCAGATGGGTATGTTGGCGATTGCTTGATTTCAAATTTCAAAGTGTTTGGAGTTGAATGATTAGTTGGAGAAATACTGTGAGTGCGTTTCGCTCGCCACGGCGGAGCAGCCGTGCGCATTGAGGCGCTATGCTACGATGGGCGAGGCCGTTCCCCATCGGGGGTTCGAATCCCCCTTCGCGCATGGATGTTTGTGACGTCTTTAGTATAAGCTAGTTCAGAAGTAGTTTAAGTTTAGGGACTGATGACCCCGTAGTTCAGTTCCTTAAGCTTAACAAACATTAGAACATTTTGAACAAGCGTTTCGGTCGGTAGTTTAAGTATGAGTTTGCAGTGATGTATAATGCGTGATGGAAAACAAATGATAGCTTGTGATTTTAGTGGACTAAAATGTACTAAACTTACTTCATTTGCCGGCTGCGGTGGCCGAGCGTACTGCGGCGCTCCAGTCACGGTCTGCATGGCCACTACGGTCGGAGGTTCGAATCCCCCCTCGGGCATGGATATTTGTGCCGTCCTTAGTATTAGGTGGTTCATAAGTAGTTTGTACGTTTAGGGACTGATGAACCTGTAGTTAAGTCCCATAAGATCTTCAAACATTACTTCATTTGGAGTGAGTGGTTCATAAAATAATAATAATAATAATAATAATAATAATAATAATAATAATGCTTAAACAGAAACATGTTTCGTGACTCAAATGTTTTTAGAGCTTATGGGACTTAACTACGGTGTCATCAGTCCCTAAACTTACAAACTACTTATGAACTAGCTAATACTAAGTACGGCACAAATATCCATGCCCGAGGAAGGATTCGAACCCCCGACCGTAGTGGCCGTGCAGACTGTGACTGACGCGCTGCAGACCGCTCGGTCACCGCGGCCGGCGTTTCGTGACTGCCACAGTTTTATGAAATAATATTAACTGCATAATTAGTGGCGTTTAACTTCGTTCAGAGAGAGTGTTTCTCTGTTCTCCCAAGTAAAGAGTGTCGGGGTCGGCAGGTAGCAGTAGTCTCCCAAGTGAATGGTTGTGTCAATCGTCCTTAAGTGGGGGAGTTCAGTGCTGTGTGTTGTATACTAGACTGAAATTTTATGTTAGATGCCGACTCTCGTTAAGTTCAAAATGTTCAAATGTTTGTTAAGCTTATGGGACTTAACTACGGGGTCATCAGTCCCTAAACTTACAAACTACTTATGAACTACTTACAAACTAGGACGGCACAAATATCCATGCCCGAGGGGGGATTCGAACCCCCGACCGTAGTGGTCGTGCTGACCGTGACTGGAGCGCCTCAGTCACCTCGGCCACCGCGGCCGGCTCTCGTTAAGTGGGGGAGTTAAGTGTAATTTCCAGCTGATGTCATCTTCTATGGTGGTATACGTTGTTAGGGAAGAGTGCCTGGGGGAGGAGGGATGGAGGTGAGTTTTCCTCTGCACGCCATCGTAGGGAATCGGGTCCATGACCAAACTTGGTGTGATAGCGGCATCACTATACCACTATCGCTAAGTCGGAAATGCTGTGTCCCATCTCTCGTTCACCGACTATTGCACCACGTTTAGACTCACGTAAATCGCAATAATTTGCCATTATAGCAGCCCTACTGGATCTAACACGCGAGGCACCAGTTAGGCGTTGCTGACTGCAGCGCCATCCTCTGAGTTTTTACATATCTGCGTGTTTGCACATGCGTGCCTACACCAGGTTCTTTGGTTCTTCGGTGTATGAAGAGTAATTTATTTCAATAAGTAGCAATGCAAACGTAATAATAATTAATGTACATGACAAAAAATAGTTTTTATATGTGTATATTCTCGCGGTCTCTGGAAACCGTTCCGCTCGTCTCGCATATTCGAAAAAACATCTCTCTACACGCAAAGGTAGATCGCGTGGACCGTGCTCTACTTTGTGTTTTTGTAGAAATACACCGCTTGCCGCTGTGGATTTAACTATTCCAATACGACAGACCGCGACGTGTGTAGCAGGAGGGGTCCAGTGCCGCGATACACAAACGAATCGCCGCTGGTGCCCGCCGTGACAGACCGCGCCCTGTCTCACCCAGCCTTTTAAGCGTCGATTTTTTCCTGTATTGGCGCGGTCCGGTTTGACGTACAGCTTAACGCCGCAAAAATACAGATCAACCTCAGTAACCGGCGAAGTGGGCGGAATAGGTGAAACAAGGTCCGAACGTGGAACCAGCAAAAGAAGCGGAGTTGCCCCGCCGTCAGCGGTGCTGTTGCAAACGAGAGCCGCGCGGGAATGGCTGCGCGCTTTGCCGGATGCACGGCCGCTTCTGCATCTACATAGATACTCTGCAAATCACATTTAAGTGCCTGGCAGAGGGTTCATTAACCACTTTCATAACTTTTCTCTACCGTTCCATTCTCTAATAGCGCGCGGGAAGAAAGAACACGTAAATCGTCCCGTTTTCGATCTGATTTCTCTTCTTTTATTGGGATGGTCACGTCTCCCTAAGTAGGTGGGTGCTAGCCAAATATTTTCACATTCAGAAGTAAAAGTCGGTGATTGAAACTTCGCAAACAGATCACGCCGCAATGAATACAGTCTTTCTTTTAATGATTTCCACTCCAATTCGTACAACATTTCCGTGACGTTTTTCCCCCCGTAACGCGATAAAACAAAACGAGCTGCCCTTCTCTGAACCTTCTCAATATCTTCCGTCAGTCCCACCTGGTAGGGTCCCACAAGGGGCAACAGTACTCCAGGAGAGGACGCACAAGTGTAATGTAGGCAGTCTCTTTGGTGGAGCTGGTGCATTCTTCGAAGCGTTCTGCCAATGAAACTTAACCTTTGGTTCGCCTTCCCCACAATATTTTCTATATGTTCTCTCCAGTCTACGTTGTTCGTAATTGTAACTCCTAGGTATTTGGTAGAATTTACGACCTTAAGGTTTGACTGATTTATCGCGTAATTGAAGTTCAGCGGATTTCTTTTAGTGGTCATGTGTATTACTTCACACTTTTCTTTATTTAGTGTCAATTGCCAATTTTTGCACCATGTAGAAATTTTGTCTAAATCGCCTTGCAGTTGCTTTTGATACTCTGTTGACTTCACTAACCGATAAACGACAGCATCATCCGCGAACAGTCTAAGGGAGCTATTTAGATTGTCTCCTAAATCGTTTATAAACACAAGGAATAGTAGGGGACCTATAACGCTTCCCTGGGAACGCCAGATATCACTTATGTTTTACTCGATGATTTACCGTCAATTATAACGAACTGTGTCCTTTAAGATAGGAAATCGTGAATCCAATCTCACAATTGGGGAGATATTCCATAAGCACACAATTTCATTAGAAGCCGCTTGTGGGGTACAGTGTCAAAAGCCTTCCGGAAATCCAGAAATATGGAATTGATTTGAGATTCCTTGTCGATGGCACTTAACACTTCATGTGAATAAAGGGCAAGCTGTGTCTCGCAAGAGCGATACTTTCTGAATCCGTGTTGACTATTGGTTAATAGGTCGTTCTTTTCGAGGTATTTCATAATATTCGAACAAAGTATATGTTCCAAAATCTTACGGCAAATCGACGTCAATGAGATTGGCCTGTAATTTTGGGGATCACTCCTATTGCCTTTCTTGAATATTGGAGTAACTTGGGCAACTTTCCAGTCTTTGGGTACGGATCTTTCACTGAGTGATCGGTTGTAAATTGTAGCTAAGTACGGAGCTATTGCATCAGCATACTCTGAGAGGAATCTAGTTGGTATACAATCAGGCCCGGAAGATTTGTTTTTGTTTAGTGACTTTAGTTGTTTTTCGACTCCAGGAACATCTACTTCTAAGTTTCGCATGCTGGCAGCTGTTCTTGGACTGAATACTAGAGTGTTCACTTCGTCTTCTTTGGTGAGCAAATTTCGGAAAGCTGTGTTTAGTAATTCTGCCTTAGCAGTACTGTCATCGGTAGTATTACCATTGCTATCGCGTAGTGAAGGTATTGTTTGTGTTTTGCCGCTAGTGTACTTCACATATGACCAGAATTTCTTTGGATTTTATGCAGGATTACGAGACAGGGTTTCGTTGTGGTAACTACTATAGGCTTCTCGCATTGAAGTCCGCGCTAGGTTGCGTGTTTCAGTATAATATTTGCCAGTCTTGTGGATTATGTGTCTTTTTAAATTTTGCATGCGGTTTTCTTTGTTTCTGCAACAGTGATCTGACCTGTTTTGTGTACCACGGGGGGTCAGCCCCCTCTTTTATTAATTTATTTGGTATAAATCTCTCGATTGCTACTGATATTATGTCTTTGAAAGTAAGCCACAACTGATCTACACTCGCATTTTTAGTTTTGAAAGGCTGGAGACTATCACTCAGGAAAGCGTGAAGCGAATTTTTATGTGCTTTATTGAATAGATATATTCCCTTCCAAAAAAATTCAAATGTTTGTACAGCTTATGGGACTTAACTACGGGGTCATCAGTCCCTAAACTTACAAACTACTTAAGAACTACCTAACACTAAGGACGGCACAAATATCCATGCCCGAGAGGGGATTCGAACCCCCGACCGTAGTGGCCGTGCAGACCGTGACTGGAGCGCCTCAGTCTCCTCGGCCACCGCGGCCGGCTATTCCCTTCCTCGGGCACGGATATGTGTGTTGTCCTTGGCATAAGTTAGTGTAAGTAGTTTGTCAGTCTAGCGAGCGATGACATCGGCAGTTTCGTCTCAGCAGTTTAGGTTTACAAATATTTGAACATTTAGCAGCTGGAGGTGTTTGTGGCCCAGCGTGTTGTGATGAAAGGTGTCCACGAGAAAGATGATGTTGACAGATTCGTTTGTCGAAGCGGCTGAAGAGAAGCTGCGTCGGAGGTCGAAAGAACGTCACTTGTCGGCACTAAAGCTCTGTATAGGGAAAGTCTGGCCATCCTTTTCCGCGCCGCTTAGCAGCCTTCTGCTACTCGTGATTGGCTGAAATCCAGTCACATGATTTTTTCCGCCATGTTGGTTCTACACGTTTCTTCGCTGCCATAAGAAGTATTGTGAATATTGGTATGTTTGGATTTGAATAATGCCACAGTGTTGCACATTAGATTGGTGTTTTTTTACAAGCAAAGAAGGAAGGTAAACATTATAGTACTTCCATCTGAATTCAGAAACTCAGGAAGAAGAATTGGGCCGATAAAGATTGTCAGAAAAAACTAGGAGCCTAGAAGCGAGCCTCGGTTCTGTGTTGGGGTACTTTTAATTCATAATGAAAATTCATAGATTAAAGATTCACTGTCAGTTGCATCACGCAGCAGATACCTACATGTTTTTTAACTTTAAACGATTTGCGAAGAAAATTCCTACATTATGTCGTGAGGTTAAATTATTGACGCGCCGTTGGTTTTATTTGCAGGTAATTGCTGAAAACACAAAATTTTATACTTATAACTGAGAAAATTAAACAAATCCTCGTTAGGTTTCAAATTGAAACACAATTCCCGAAGCAAGTTTTTCTCATTCGTGCACATGTCTTTGGTGTATTATTACAGGAAACAAAGAATTGAAGCAAGAAAAATATTAGACACGCCAATGTAATTGGTATTGTATAGGCACTTTTAATTTCTCTCATTTTGGTAACACTAATGTAGTGGGTATCCCTTTACATTTTTCGTAGTTACTGTAAAGTTTAAGTACATAATATGTACGGAAATACTCAAAAAAACTTGTCCGTTATCTCTATTGTTTTCTTAATTTATACTTTGCTCCGAAAAGGAAAGGTTCACGGTCTGTTTGAATATTTGGCTACGCTAAAGGTTAGTCTGAATTTATAGTTGAACTATTTCGATGTAGAGCCATGAACCAAACTATTTTCTTAAAATCGGGTGGCAAGTACGTCGTAGCTCCGCAGGACACATGGACACCACTGCACACAGTTTCCGCGTCTGCCCACTCGGATATGACGGCCTATATCTCGAGAATGAAAAGAGTTATCGTTCTGCTCTCAACCTTAAATAAAATTTCGACATCTTACCTGCATTTCGTCCGCAGCTTTGTATGTGCTAAAATCAACCATACGCAAAGTCTACGCAATGCGATTTTTCGTCTGCGAACCGTTCAAAAGTTTGAAAGTTTGCGCAGTAGTTACTTAATTTGATATAGGACAGTAAGTACACGGTGTCCAGAAAAGGACTCCCTGATTTCAAAATTAAATATCTCGAAAACAAAGATCGGTATGTTTATTGTGAAAGCTGTAAGAAGTTTATACAGCAGTTTGAAATAATAGTTACAAAAGGTGCTAACGGCGCTGTAATCGCCATACGTAATGCCTAGTATAAATAGTGATCCGAAGCCCAGAGCGATCAGTTCCACTATTGAAACGTGAAAGGAGGTTAGCGTACCGAAGGAAGAGATTAAAATCATGTACTCCATTGAACAACGCGTTTTTCTGGTGCTAGAGTACCACAGGTTAAAAGAGAGTCCTGCGGCAACTAGGCGAAGTTTTCAAGCACGATTTAATGTTCCAAAAAGGACCCGATGCGAAAACCATTCGTACGCTCTTCGCAAAATTTCAACGAACAGGCAGCGTAACTGATGATCTAGTGGAGCATGTTGGCCACAAGCAAACCGCCGTTACGCCTGAAAATATCGCCACAGTTTCTGGAATTATTCAGCGAAATCCAATGTCATCCGTCCGTAGAATTTCATCTGAGACTCGTTTGAAGCATTCCAACACGCAGAAAATACTGAGAAAGAGCCTACACGTGTTTCCATTCAAAATTCAAACACACCAGGCCATACCCGTACGAGCTGTGCAACAAAGGGTTGCCTTTGCTAATCAGATGCTCACAATGATTGATAGTGAAGGATTTGATATTGGCTGCATCTGGTTTACAGATGAAGCACCCTTCCACCTGAATGGATACATGAAGAAGCAGAAATGGCGATTTTGGGGTTCCGAAAAGCCATATTGGTGTGAAGCGAAACCCCTGTATTCTCCTAAAGTTACTGTGTGGGCTGCAGTATGCAGCAGATGCATTATTGGCCCTTTCTTCATTCGAGAAACGGTCACTGGTGCACGTTACGTTGCAATTGTGGAACAATGAAAGACATGGTCTACCCGAAGCATCCCGCCACGCTGGACGAGCTTCAAATGTTTAAATGTTTGTAGAGTCTATGGGACTTAACTACGGGGTCATCAGTCCCTAAACTTACAAACTACTTATGAACTAGAATGAAACTTCACTCTGCAGCGGAGTGTGCGCTGATATGAAACTTCCTGGCAGATTACAATTGTGTGCCGGAACCGGGACTCGAACCTGGGACCTTTGCCTTTCGCGGGCAAGCGCACTACCGACTGTGCTATCCCGACACGACTCACGGTGCCGCCTCACAACTTTACTTCCGCCAGTACCTCGCCTCCTACTTTCCAAACTTCACAGAAGCTCTCCTGCAAACACGCAAGACTAGCACTCCCGGAAGAAAGGATATGGTGGAGACATGGCTTAGCCACAGCCTAAGGGATGTTTGTCCTTAGGTTAGTTTACCTAGGTTTAAGTAGTTTGTAAGCTACGGACTGATGACCACGCAGTTTGGTCCGATAGGATTACAAACATTTGAACATTTTAGTGAAGTTTCATTCTGGAAACATCCCTTAGGCTGTGGCTAGGCCATGTCTCCACCATATCCTTTCTTCCGGGAATGCTAGTCTTGCGTGTTTGCAGGAGAGCTTCTGTGAAGTTTGGAAAGTAGGAGGCGAGGTACTGGCGGAAGTAAAGTTGTCAGGCGGCATCGTGAGTCGTGTCGGGATAGCACAGTCGGTAGTGCGCTTGCCCGCGAAAGGCAAAGGTCCCAGGTTCGAGTCCCGGTTCCGGCACACAAGTTTAATCTGCCAGGAAGTTTCGTTACTTATGAACTACTTACAACTAAGGACGGCACAAATATCCATGCCCGAGGGGGGATTCGAACCCCCGACCGTAGTGGCCGTGCAGACCGTGACTGGAGCGCCTCAGTCCCCTCGGCCACCGCGGCCGGCTGGACGAGCTTGAATCGACGATCTCTGTGGCATGTGAATCCATTTCGGTTGAGACACTACGTAATGTGATGGCGAATTTCATTCTTCGTTTGCGCCACCTCTGTATTGCCAATGGTGAACATTTTGAAAACATTGTGATGTGATTGTTTGCAAAGAGTGTTTTCATACGATTATTTCACTTATGTATGTTGATATGACCTGTACAGCGTACAGCGCTATCTGTTAGCAGCTTTTGTAACTATTATTCAAATTACTGTATAAACTTCTTACAGCTTTCACAATAAGCATACTGTTTACTGGATTCCTCTATCGATCTTTGTTTTCGAGATGTTTAATTTTGAAATCAGGGAGTACTTTTCTGGACACGCTGTACATCTTGACCTGCCTTATTGTTAATGGTGTAATAATGAATGGTACAGGCAACAAAGGTATCATTGTAACAAACAATAATTATTATTTATTTACTTATTCCGTTTAACAGTCTGTACTTACTATCAAGCATTATTGTGGGTCTTGGTATAGAAATCTGTTGAACACAATAGCAGCCGACAGTATGGGCACTGGATAAATGATGCATCCCAGCATTTAGGTGTTGAAGAACTTGAATCTTCGGTATTCCAAATAACACTGTCAGGGCGTCAAAAGCATCACATGCAACCGGAAAATTAGCTTTCTTCGAGGCATGCGTGATCATGCTGTTTGAATTGGGTGTACTGTACTGATTATGGATGAGTGTGTGAAGGTTGATGATAGCTTTGAGACTGTTGACTTCATTATCAATGTTGTTGAGTAAAACTAAACGTTTAGCGATTTTTTTTCCACTGCCGAAATAAAGATACATCCAAAGGCTGAATAAGTGTTCAAACAACTTACGGGTATGCTGCCGGGTGACGTCGTCGACTACTGCCAATATTTCCACAGGAGCACACACTGCCATTCTCAACGAGTGCAAAATGTTCAAATGTTTGTTAAGCTTATGGGACTTAACTACGGGGTCATCAGTCCCTAAACTTACAAACTACTTATGAACTACTTACGAACTAGGACGGCACAAATATCCATGCCCGAGGGGGGATTCGAACCCCCGACCGTAGTGGCCGTGCAGACCGTGACTGGAGCGCCTCAGTCCCCTCGGCCACCGCGGCCGGCTCAACGAGTGCATTTGTGCTTTGAGAATGGCAGGCTGTGCTCCTGTAGAAATATTGGCGGTAGTCGACGCCGTCACCCGGCAGCATACCCTTAATTTGTCTGAAAATTCATTACGCCGGGAAAAGTTAACCCTTTAATGCATAATAAAGCTGATCAACTACATACCTTATTTTTGCCGTTTCCTCTCAAACTCTTCAACTTTTTGCCACAAATCCATTTGTAGCTGCTTGTGTACATATTGTTTAATATGTTAGTAGCTCGTCCTAGAAATTATGCATTGCAGAGTGCTACCTGAATCATTTCGACAGCTTTTGTAACTATTATTCAAACTGCTGAATAAACGTCTTACAGATTTCACAATAAACATATCGTTTACTGCATTCCTCAATCGATCTTTGTTTTCGAGATATTTAATTATGAAATCAGGGAGCCCTTTTCTGGACACCCTTTATAAGGAATAACGAATAGAAAGTCAAATCATTATCGAGTGAAAATATCACACCATAAGTTACGAGAAACTCAATTTATTTTCATCAAATGGTTTTCTCAAAATCGGCTAATAAATGTTATAAACGGTTGGAACGCTGTGGCGGTTACTGTGTAATCGGCAGCGGAATAGGCCCAGCTTGGCCGAAGCTGGAAAGCTGGCGATACTTCCCCTATACAGAGCTTTAGCAACACCTCCCAGAGCAGGCTCGCGTGTTTCCCCTCTCACCTGCTGTCGGGGCGTCGCTTCTGCGGCTGTCAGCTCAGCTGCTGTCGAATGGGGCACACCACACGGCTGAGGCTGCAGGCGTGGCAGCCGGCTCGGCTGTGACGTCACGAGACACTGCAGCCTCGCTGCAATTTTCGCCACGGGCACATCTGTTTCTGAAATAGCTTGCCAACAACCGAGACTGGCATTTTTCTACATGAAAATGCTATACACGTGACAACTGGTCAATCCTCATCGATGATTGTTCTTTATGATAAACTAGCTGAAAACCCGGCGTTGCCCGGGTATTTATTTATTTATCCGAGTCATGAGTTAGTACTTTTTATATCCACTCTTTGTCTATCCATCTCCTTTTTTCTAAAAACATATTGCATTTATCAGAGAATATATAAGAAATAAGAAATCACACGCAAAAATGCACTCGTTACTAAGAATCCAATCACGAATTTCAACAATAATGATTGTAATAATATCAGAGATCGATCACTTGACGTAATGCGGGAAACGTCAAATCGATTTTTTTAAAGAGATATATTAAAAGAAATTTGTTTTACTGCTTTATTTATTTATTCTTAGATTTCCTTAATCGCATGCTTATCCTTACAGAGAAAGAGCTGAAGACACTGTAGCACGCATAGACCAAAGATAGGGTCTGTGGCATCACGTTTCGCTGTATGTAACCTCCTTGCTATAGAGTCGCAAATGTCATCGCTGGCCTTCAGTCCGAATTTTTTTTATAATTTGACGACTTCCAACCACCATTTCTTCCACCCCCTTATAGCTATCGGCATGGAATTGCTATGGTGTACAACGGGAGACTTCATACAACAATTACACACAGATCATTCCTTTGCGTTCTGTAGTTTTCGCTGCAGAGCGAAATATTAACACACACACACACAAACACACACGCGTAAAATTTTATTTACACCGATAACTTTCCATTCCAATGTACCTCACCCTTTTATCATTGTCAACCCTCAGGCAACAATGCAACCAATAAAACCATTGTCAAAGAGTAAATATAATTTTCAAAGAGTAAATATAATTTTCAAAGAGTAATTATTGTTCCGCATTTCACGTTATATTCTTCAAATTACTAAATATCTTTCAGTTCGCTATAAAACCGTGCCAAAAACCTTTCTCAGGTATAAATTAGTAACTGTACAAATATTGAAGACTCTGCGTCTTGTCGTTCGGACGTGATAAGCGTACACCGAACAGACATATATATATAGCTATCCGATTGCCATAAAACCGTGCCTAAAGCCTTCCCCGGGTAGACGGTAGTAACTGTACATATTTTTAGTTCTTTATGTCTTGTGGTTCAGACGTGATAAGCTTACCTCGAACAGACATTCACATTTATAGATAATATGAAACGGCTAAAATAAGCCCAATCCAACAAGAGAACTCGACAAACCAACAATCAAATAATTTGTAGTAAATTTTTCATCAATAAGTCGTAAATATTAATTTATTCGCAGATCTAGATTTCGACAACCGTGTGGTCATTATCAATGCTTAAAACAAAACGATTAAAACACGCAAAACATTTCAACCTCCATTTTGGAGGTTACGTTCATACGTGAAATGCTTTACGTGTTTTAATGTTTTTTAAGTACTGATAAAGACCACACAGTGGTCGAAATCTAGATCTGTGAGTAAATTCATAGTTATGACTGATTGCTAAAAATTTTCTTCAAATCAAATAGACAGTCGTTGAGTACAATTCCCACCATAATAATCAAGCCTGATAATCCAACAAGTAGCAAAACCTAAAAGAAAATTTCATGAAAACAGCACAAAATGTAATTCCGCATCGAAAGAAACAATAACATCCTTGGTGGAACTTGGATTGTATAACAGCAGTTAATTCTAGGAATGAGGCATTCAAAAATTGGAATAGTAACAAAACTGGAAGTACTTTCCACACCCTTGTATCTGTAAGAAAAGAAACATCTAAATTAATCCGACTCAGTGAAAGAAACCGCTAAAATGCCCAACTTTTAGAAATAGAACAACACATGAAACTTTTATAAAACATTCATAACAGAAGTAAACGGTTACTAACCTCAAAGTCTTTGCTTGAAAAGTAAAACTTCTTAACAACCAGGAACATAGTAAAGCACTCCCTAATTACTTTGAAGAACTGTTAAACTGTACACACAAATGAATAAATTCCATTCACAACAAACTGACTAAATCGAAATAACTAAACAATTTAAGAGACTTAAAAACAATAAAGCACCTGGAAAACACGGTATAATTGCAGAGCTACTAAAATCAGCTGGTGCTAACACTATAAAAGAGAACACTCAACTAATAACAAATATCTGGGGAAATGAGAAAGTACCTGACGACTGTAAAACCGCACTAATTCATCCATTGCATAAAAATGGTGTAGAACAGATGTTAATAATTACCGATGAATCGTTCTTCTCCCGGTCACATACAAAACTCTTTCGCAATGTTTACTTCATCGAACACAAGAAGAGTTCCAACGCCGGCCGCGGTGGCCGAGGGGACTAAGGCGCTTCAGTCACGGTCTGCACGGCCACTACGGTCGGGGGTTCGAATCCCCCCTTGGGCATGGATGTTTGTGCCGTCCTAGTTCGTAAGTAGTTCATAAGTAGTTTCTAAGTTTAGGGACTGATGACCCCGTAGTTAAGTCCCATAAGCTTTTTAAAAAAAAAAAAAATAAAAAATAAAAAAAAAAAAAAAATAAAAAGTTCCAACCTAAAATTGATAAATATCTTTAAATCAAAACTATCCTTTTCGGAACAAATACTTAATTTTAAACTAATTCTTAGGCACCAAAGGTATTTTAGTAACAATATGGTGCGTGCATTTCTGGATTTTAGCGAGGATTACGACCCAGTTGATCGTGAATACCTTCTTCAATTTTTAATGAAACAAGGGCTAGATAATAAAACTCTAACAATGATTAAGAAAATGTTAGCCGACCTAGCTCTAAATTTAAATTCATGGGAGATATTTCTGTAATGAAGTCGTGGAAATAGGACTACAAATACCATTCAAAAACGTAATATATGATATCCAACAAACGCCAAAGTTTTAACACGAAATATGGAAAAATAAAAAAAGGATTATCAATTTAAATATTTGCGGGAAATCGTGCATGAAAACGGTCTGCAGAAAGCTGCAAACAAATAGTGTTGTCAAAAAATTGCAACTGCATTTAAATTAACACAAAATATTTATAATGAAAAATCCATTTCTGAATTCAGTAAACTACAGTATTAGAGCGCTGCATTCAAACCTGAACATCTTTATGGAACAGAAACTTTAACTTTAAATAGAAAGAGGGACTTGAAGAAATTCAAAAGAAAGAAAGAAAAATTATTGGGAAAATATTTGCGTGGTTAGCGTTCTGGTTTTTTTAAATCTGTGGATCGCCATTTCAGTTCTAGCTCATATCGTCGTTTGGTTTTATTTTTTCATCAACATTGGTCATATTAGTTCATACATGTTATATTTCAAAGGTAATATTGCGAAATAAATACGTGTAGTTGCATAGACAGTTATTGAATGTTCAACGTTTTTTGACTGTTTATATACGTTTATTATTACAACAAATATCATATTTATAATTTTCGACAAGTCAACGACCAAAGCATAAGGTTTTCCGGAAACTGTATACTTGTGATTTCCGAAATCTCTTGTACGTGTATTCGGGACTGCAGTAAACGCTTCGACGTGCAGACACAGGTTGCACTTGTCAACAACAATGGGAAGGGCAGGCTCCATTCGGAATTGAACCTGCATAGCGATGAGATGTTGCTAGTCAACATCTGCATCTACATATATATTCCGCAAACCACCTTTTGTGCGTGGCGGATTGTACACTGTACTACTACTAAGCACTTTCTTTTCTATTTCACCCCCAAATAGAACGAGGGAAAAAATAATGCCTATATACCTCTGTACGAGCCCTAATTTCTCTTGTCTTTGTGATCTTTACGAGAAATGTAAGTAGGCGGCAGGAAGATCGTTCTACAATCACACCCAAACCTTAGGTTGTCAGACACCCAGATCGGTGCCAAACATTGTATATCGATAGAGTATCAAACGAAACTTCTATATAATTCGTGCGATGTGCTGTCGTCCAGGAGAACGTGCGTAAACAGGAAATAATATGTAACACCTTTCCTACGGAGCAAAGGAAAAGCGTATCTGTGGGGGTCTGCCGCGTTGAACTCCCGTGGGGTAGTTGATGGAGCGAATTTTTGTCGTTACGAGGGTCCTCGGTTCAAACCCTGGTGGCGCGAATTTTTTTCCCCCTGTATGACATTGCAAACTGTTCTACGACAAACGTACACCGAGTGTTACACGGGACAACATGTTCCTAAAATGTAATTTTATAGGACTGTGTTAACGGCAGTTTGCTTCTGCTTCATTTTATTTGAAAGTAGCAAACCTGTACAGTATATTCGTAGAAGAAACAAACAATTGCACCATACGTGCGGAAGTATTAAAGTAATAATAATAATAGTAAATAATGATAATAATAATAAATGACTGTCGTTAAGCGGATGTGCGTGTTGTGGCTAGACTGCCGTGTGTTTGCCCACACCGCCGCGGTGGAGTAGCCGAGCGGTCTAAAGCACCTCGCTGCGGAGCACGCGGTTGCTCGCCGTGCAGGTTCGAGTCCTCCGTGGGGCATGGGTGTGTGTGTTTGTCCGTAGGTTAGTTTACCTAGGTGTAAGTAGTTTGTAAGCTACGGACTGATGACCACGCAGTTTGGTCCGATAGATTTACAAACATTTGAACTTTTTTTTTTTTTTTTTTTTTTTTTTTTTTTGCCCACACCATCAAGTGGGGCTGACGTTGCTGCCCACGGTAGCACAACATGATAAGCTCTCACAGTTGTGCTTTTCCTCTATTCCGTAGGTTAGGTGTTACTAATTATTATAGTTTACGCACGTTCTCCTGGACGGCATCACATAGCACGAGTTATATAGAAGTTTCTGTTGATAATATATCGATATACAACGTTTGGTACCAATCTGGGTGTCTGACATCTGAAGGTTTGAGTGTCAGCTTCAAATTCCGGCCTTCTAAATTTCCTCAACAGAATTTCTCGAAAATAACGTCGTCTTTCCTCCAGCAATTCCCATTTCAGTTCCCGGAGCATTTCTGTGACACTCGCGGATTGGTCGAGCCTACCAGTAACAAACCTAGCTGATCGCCTCTGAACTGCTTCTATGTCTTCCTTTAAACTGATCTGCTGCGGAACCGAAACACTTGAGCAATACTCAAGACGTGGTCGTACCAGCGTTTTATACGCGGTCACCTTTACAGATGAAGTACATGTAACCAAAATTCTCCCAATAAATGGAAGTCGGCTGTCCGCCTTACTCACAGCTGTTCTTATATATTCGTTCCATTTCATATCGCTCTGCAATGTTACGCCTAGATATTTAAACGACGCGACTGTATCAAGAAGCTCAGTACTAATGCTATATTCGAACATTATGGGTTTGTTTTTCCTACTCATGTGCATCACCTTACATGTAGAGCTAGCTGTCATTCTTCACACCAACCAGAAATTTTGTCTAAGTCATCCTGTATGCTATTACAGCCAATTAAAGACGACTGCCTCCCATACACCACAGCATCAGCAAACAGTTGCAAATTACAAGTTACTCTGTCCATGAGATCATTTACATAGATAGAAAATAATAGCGGTCCTATCACACTCCCTTGGGGTACGGCAGCCGATACACTCGACTCTGATGAACACTAGTCGTCGAGAATAACGTACTGCGTTCTATTACTTTGGAAGTCTTCCAGTCAGTCACAAATCTGTGAAACTGTTCCATGGACCGTATGAATAAAAGAGAGCACATGCTCCAGAAAAGATTCTCAGAGCAAAACAGCGATCTCAGTTTCTTATGAATAAAACCTTCGAAGCATATACTCTGATCAGGAAGTTCATTCTCGCTACCTCCCCTCCTTCTTGAGTAAATTCTCTGTGTGTCAAGTCAGGCACAGAACAGCTCTTCAATCGTGTATTTCTTTAAACTAGCCCAAATTATTCAGTGTACAAATATGGAATATGCATCTAGGTGTTCAGGTAGAACTGTACTATATTTAGATATTAGTTTGTTGTATAACACCATATTATTAAAACTAAATATGCCCGAGAATCTATTCTTCTGACGATGATACAAAATTTTCGTCACGCGAGAAGTTGAAGTTGGGATAGCACAATTTGCGAACAAAATTTTAACCAGGCATCACATAAGTTTATTCATCTGTGTCAACGTGGAATGCTGTCAGAGCTTTCTAACACCAGATACTTGTTGTTAAATATGACTCCCAATGGTCTGCTCATAAGCGATAGGAAATGCGTTTTTGTTTCAAGAAATAGTTTACTAGGTATGTAATTAATCAGTTATTAATTTTCCTGTCTAGTCTACTTACTTCTAACATAACAGAAGTTACGATTACTCAGTCATAAAACGCATCTTAAATAGGCCAACCGGTTTGGATGGAAACATTACATCAGTACCTCGTCAATTATTCATTTACAGACTGTGAAGTCCTGGGATGAACTTTTTTTTGAACTAACGTCATAAGGCCTTATTAATAGAACCTATTTAAAAACATACAGTTTTATTTTGCTATTTAGCTGTTTATAGCTGTAATTATGCACTCCAAACAAATTGGTAAAACACGCAGCTAAATCTACTTGTGTTTCATTTCTATGTCGGAAATGAAAACACTCCTCTGACATGACTCTCGTCACTATATAAAATGCTTGAAGTGTATCTCTCACGATTTTTCTGAACTCGTCAACAAACAAACTTTTTTAGTTTCCGTCGTATTACTTCAGACTACGTATAAGGGAACTCCTTTGCCTTCTAAGCAACACAAATTTTGTCACTTTTGTGATAAACCACAGTAAAAAAGTAACTATAATAGAAGTTACTCAGCTCGAAGTATACTAGAGAGCTCACTTCAGAAAACGGAGACTGTTCTCCAGTCGTGAAAAACTTCTCTAGTTTTATTCATACGAAATCGGAGAATGTTCTCTGTTGTGAGCAACTACCCCGCCCTTTTACTCACGCCGAGAACATACTCGGTTGAAGTATATTCTCCGACTTGCTTTATTAATACGAACCTGAGAATAATCTCTGGAATCCAGAGTATATAGTAGTTACTTCGTTTTATTCATACAGCCCCATATGCTCGAATCTTCGTTAGTAGTCTGCAGTGCGGTACCGCGTCAAATGCCTTTTGAAATCGAGAATAACACAATCTATCTGTTGCCCTTCATCCCTGGATCGCAAGATGGTCTGTGAGAAAATGGAAAGCCGATTTACACAAGAATTATGTTTCCTAAACCCGTGCTGATTCATAGAAAGAAACTTATCCGTCTCAAGGAAATTTACTATACTCGAGCTGAGAATATGCTCCAAAATTCTACAGGAAACTGATGTCAACGATATTGACCTGTAATTATGTGGGTCAGTTCATTTAACTTTCTTATAAACGGGAGTCACCTACGCTTTCTTCCAATCACTAGGAACTTTGCGCTGGATTAAAGATTCACGATAAATGCAAACTAAGTAAGAGGTCAATGCCCCAGAATACTCTTTGTAAAACCGAACTGGTATTCCATCCGGACCAGGAGACTAATCAGCTCTCGCAGCTGCTTCTCTACACCGAAAATACCTATTACTGTGTCCTCATTTTGGGAGTTAGTGCGTTGATCAAATGATGGTACGCTACTACGGCCCTCCTGTGTGAAAGATTTCTTAAAGGTGAAACTTAGAACTGCAGCTTTACGTATGCTTTCTTCTATTACTGCCTCGGAATGGTCAACAAGTGACTGGATAGTGGGCTTTGACCCGCGTGTCGATTTTACATAGGACCAGAATTTTTTCAGGTTCTCGGAAAGATCTTTTGCTAAGGAATAGCTGTGGTAATTGTTGTATGCTTCGTGCCTCGATCTTTTTATAGACGCACGAATCTCTACTAACTTTTGCCTGTCATCATTTGCGTGTTCTTTTCTGAACCGAGAGTGCAACAGTCTTTGCTTTCTCAGTAGCTTTCTAACATTATTATTATACCACGGTGGATCTTCTCCATCCTTAATCGACTTTACAGTGACATATTTCTTTATCCCTTTATTTAAAATGCATTTAAATTTGCTCCACAATTCCTCTACATCCATTGTACCGGAAATAAACGATGTCCATTCATTTTGTAAGTGTGATGCTAACAATAACTTTTCGGCTCTTTCCGACAAAAACACGCTCCTAGCCTCCTTGATTGTTTTATTAACTTTGGTCACCATTGACACTATGATGATATCATGATCACTAACTCCTGTCTCTACACTGACTTCGTTAATAAGGTCGGGCTTGTTTGTAGCTATCAGGTCTAAAATATTTCCATTGTGTGTGGGTTGCCGGTTTAACTCCTCAAGACAGTTTTCGGAAAATGTGTCCAATAGTAGTTCGCAAGACTGCTTGTCTTTACCGCCTAAAATGAAGCTAGAGAGGTCTGAATCTTTTCTATTAAGGTTGAAGTCTCCCCCTACGCACTTTCTTTGAATGACTCTAAAGCTGCTACAGCAGCACTAGGGGGCCGGTAAAAACACCCAACTATTAACTTTACTTCTCTTAGACCTGTTGTATGTGCCCAGATAACTTCACAGTTAATCTCAACCTCGACCGCATAATAAACAATATCTTTGTCCACTGCGATGAACACTCCCCCTTCAGTTATGTCCGATTTGTCTTCCCACATCATGACTTAGCCAGCTTTCGGTGCCCAAAACTATTTTCCGAAGGGGAGATAAGAAAGATTGGGAATCTGTCTTCATGAAAGTGACTAATGCAACAGAGCCCCACGGCAAGTCATGCACAGAAAAATACATTTCCTTATCATACCACGTTTCTCTCTCTGACAGAATCGCTTACGCTTTTCGCAAAATTAATTTCAAGGTAGGATTTCGAACGAACTATAATTTGGGGAGAATTTTACGTCATAGCGTAGAACCAACGCCTGATAAATGCTGTAAATCAGGTGTATACCAAATTGTATGTGGGATTTGCAATAAATTTCATATTGGACAAACGGAAAGGGAGTTTTATACTAGATACAGGGAACACATTCCTTAGGAGCTCACCTAAGGGAAAGAAACCATAAGCTACGAAATATAGAGCCAGATTTATCTATTTTGAATATTGGTACGAAGGCTATTACCATAGATATCCTTTAAGAGTTAGAAATTTGGACTAGTTATCATAATAATAAAGAATGGTTAATAAATGACCAAATTTTTCGTTTCTGGACAGTGGTATTTCGATCTGTTTCACAACCTAGATTTTCTTGGATGACCGATTTTTGTGCTCTCTTCCTGTGCGGAGGTTTCCCTAACTTTATTCTGTTATTAGAAGTATAGATTCTAAATATGTTGTTTTATTTTTTGACAACTATTTTCCATTATTGAAAATGTTTTTAACTAACTCGCTGTTGATTTATTTTTATCCTTGTAAATTATGGTAACTTACATACATAGAGGGCGCCTATGCTACGCCTAAGTTGCTCAATAGCATACTTTCCATTCAGTGGTATTTGCATGTGATCCATCGACCTAGCAACTTATGTTACAAGTACAGCTGATGTTGACCATTAATGTATTATGAGTTTTTACATGCGTCTTTTTCCGTTCTCCATTCAGGAGAGGTATGCACCTTATAATTGTAAATGCCAGATTTTTTTTTTATTTTGGTCTTTGTAACTATTTTTACCTATATATACTGTATCCTGTACTTTGTCACCAGGCGCTCCGATGATGGGCTGGACCCGAAACGCGTCAGGGTAAAGAGAAAAATAAAGGATTTTACAACATCTACAACTCCTTCACTACCGCAGCCAATCAGCTTTTTTAGAATCCTTTGTGTTGTCATATTAATAATGGCTGCCTACCTCTACCAGGACTTTAAGTCCTAATTGCAATGTAAAACTCATCAACAAGTAAGTACACGTTTTTGTCAACGTTACATCTAATTTTGAGTGTCTTCAACAACCGTAAGGTAAGATCAAATTATGGCATATAAATGAATCTTTGGTTTTTACTTTTCAGGTAAAAACAAGTAACTTGGAGCAGTAGGCTTAACTGCTGTAGACCATTTTCGGTCGGATGACATTATCTTCGCTGCAGACCATTTTCGGTCGGATGACATTATCTTCAAAGCGACACTTCTATAGGTGAAAAAATTCAAAAACCGACTCATAATTCTTCAGAGGAAGATCAAAACTTATCTAAGGGAATTTGTGTCATGGGAAGACACGATGGAGCATGCTAGGAAGTTCCAAACGCAGACGAAAATTATACCAAATTCTGATGTTAAATTTGTGAGCAATACAGACCAAAGAGGTTGCCACTACCAGTCAGCGTATGACAGAACTCTCATCGAGAGAAATGCAAAATCTGTATTTATTAAACGGTGCGATATGAACAAGGTAAGACACTCATACACGCCACAATACGCGACGACGATGTCTGGTGAATTGTTACCGCACGTGTTTTTGGGTCTGAAAGAAGCAACGGAAAAGTGTGGCCCAAGGGATAAAAAAACCGTTGACAATTTGACGAGAGACATTCAAAATGTTGTTGTAACAATTTCAAAATCCGGAAAACTTACCACACAGCTCTAAAGTTCGTTTTTAACCTGTGTAATGCGTCCTAACGTGGGAAAAGCAAAATTCTTGCTAATAATACATTCATGGGTAGGTCAAACGAATCCTGATTTGTACGATATCTTTACCGATGATGAAGGTCTTGCAACGTGTACGGTTAAAGTCATGCCCCAAAAATGTTCATCGATGTGCAAACCGCGTGACATTTACTTCTATAAAGAAATTGTAAATTTTATCAAGCGTCTGCAGAATTGTTCATATTTTATGACAATGAACGAGAAATTGTTTCTCGCGAAGATGCTGTTAAAATGCATTCGATCGTACACCCAAACTATCAGAAGAAAGAGAAATTTTTCAAAATGTCAATGAGGTTTTTTTTCCCACAGAAGAACTGAAATTTCCTTGTTCATGTGGAAACACTGCATTCGTGCGATGTAGTAGTTGTCGTTTTATGTTTTCTGACTCTGTATGACAAATATCATCCTGGAACTTGTTATGACAAAGCACTTCTGACAATTAACTGTACATGCCTTCTATCTTCTGACATAATGTAAAAATATTCATGCACATGCAAGCGCTGCTTATTATTTTTAACGTGATATCCTTTCAATAATATGACCAATGTTGAAGAAGAAAAAACAAACGACGGTATGAGCTAGAATGGAACTGGTGATCCACAAAATATAAAAGGCAGACTGCTAACCCCTGGACCACCACTTTCTCTTGCTTATAGTTCCTTACAGCTGCACCACACAGTTATATTTTAACGAAAGTCCAGCTCCAGTTGCATGAATTGGAACTTTAAGTCCACACGACTGGTTTCGGCCTCTATGTTAGGACATTTTCAAGTGTAATAGAACGTGTAGCAATAGGTTTACAAGAAAATTTGCATTGTATAACACAGAAAGTTACATTTTAAAAGTACTGACAAGAGGCAAAAGATAACTTACGTCATGCTGTAGAGGGAGCAACGTCAAGTGATAGAAACGATAGAATGCAAAGAGAATTTAAAACATTTTGGCGCCCAATGGCGACTTGGGAAAATGGGCGTGTCATACTTGAAATTCCGATATATTAATGCATTATTATCGGCGTGTTCCGATATGTTCTGATATAAAGATTACATCATTCCAAATATAAATAGCTAAAAATTAATTAAGCAAAATTATTAAACGTCCTGTATCAAATTTTAAATGGACGACACGCCTACTTTTCACATAGTCTCATTGGACGCCACATGTAACATTTTTATGTAAACTGACATTTATAATATTTTATCATCGCCCTTTATATTAATTAATTTTTAGAATTTTATATTTGGAATGATTTAATCTTTTATGAAAACACATCGGAATATGCCGATAAAATTGCATTAATGTATGACACGCCCATTTTTCTTAGGTAGACATTGGGCGCCAAAATGTTTTAAATTCGCTCAGCATTCTATTTCTTATATCGCTTGACGTTGCTCCCTCTACAGCATAACGTACGTTCTCTTCTGTTTCTGTACAGTACTTTTACATATGTAACCCTTCTCTATTGTACAATGTAAATTTTCCTGTAAAGCTATTGCTGCACATTGTATGCAGGTTCTGTTACCCTTGAAAATGGCCTAACATAGAGGCTAAAACCGGTCGTGTGGACTTACATAAAGTTGCAATTAATACAACTGGAGTTGGACTTTCATTAAACTGAACTACAGTTGTGGCAACAGCAAAAGCTTCCAGTCAGGGAGAAACTAATAATTCACGCTTACATGTTCGACGTGTGAAACTACTATTGCGATTTTTTCGAAATCTTTAAGTATTATCATGTTGTCCTAATGGTCTGCTATGAGGGTACAAATTTTGAAAGAAAATCCGCTCCTTCCCTCTCCCGACGTGATTTCCGGCCATCCTTCTCTGTCGATGACCAACTCCTCCGCCTCACCCACCTCCTGTCCATCCAGATGAATTTCCGTCGTAATGACACTTTTGTCTCCCTCGACATTGAGAAGGCCCATGACAAAGTATGGCATTCCGGTCTCCTTTTCAAGCTCCAAACCTACGCCCTTTCTATTACTTATGCCCGATTCATTGATTCCTTTCTCTCCCACAGCTCGTCCTATGTCACTGTCAACAATTGCAACTGCCGTTGTTTTACCCCTCCGCCGGGGTGCGCTAGGGCTGTGTCCTCTCTCCTCTCCTCTACCCGATTTACTCGTCAAACATGCCACAACCCCAGCCTCCTGTCCATCTCTTTCATTTTGCTGACGACACCGCCTTCCTTGCCCTCGTCCACTCCCTCGCACGCTCCCAGCCCAGCACCTGTCCAGTCTCACCTCTCTGATTTCTCTACCTGGTGTAACCAGTTGCTCCTTACTGTCTACCCTAACAAATCTCAAGCAATCATCATAGGTCACACCACCCGCTCCTTCCGCCCCTGAGACCTGTAACTAACTCTCTATACGTGTCCTATCCTGCAAACCAAAACCCTTAAGTACCTTGGGCTCGCCCTTAACAACTCCCTTTCCTGGAAACCTTACCTTCACAATGTCCATCGAAAGCCCCCTCCCGTTTCAACGTGCTAAATTCTCCTCTCCGGCCCGACATGGGGACTCAACCCCTCCACCATCCTCTACACGTACCGATCCTAACTGCGTCCTGTCTTGTGTAGTTTCCACCCGCTTGGTTTCCGCCTCCCCGCACACTACCAGTCCCTCCAGATCCTTCAGCACAACACCCTCCTCCTTGCTTACCGTATCCGCCTCCCTTCCCCCACCCGGATCCTATATGATCTCATTCCTTTCCCACAACTACTCAAATTCCGGGAGCACATCCGCATCCTCGAAAGATAAAAGTTCCCACCTCCTCTTGCATCCTGGGCCTCTGCCACACCGTCATCAAGTCATCCCTCCCTCTCTCCACCTATACACTCTCTACATCCTCTCCGAGGATAACTTCCATCAGCTTCCTCTCCCAGATGACGCCCTCCGTCCCGACACCTCTCCTTCCTATCAACCTTAATCTTTCCCCGTATATGAGCGCCCCTCTTCCCTCCCCTCCCCTCTCCACCCTCGCTTGGATCTCCCATCGTTTTCCCATCCCCAGGTGTCGTTACATTGGGACTGATGACCCTGCAGTTAAGTCCCATATGCTTAACAAACATTTGAACATTTTAAGTCCTTACACTCCCCCCTCCCCACCCACTCCACTCCTCCCCCATCCCCTGCGGGGTTTCAGTGCTTCAGTTCTAACTGTGCGCCGTTCAGTGTTATGAAGAGTGTCATGTTCTTCGTGTGGTGTTAAGATTTCAGCAACCGCCAAAAAGGCAGAACAGTGTGCTGTCGTGTGTTCTTAACAGTGCCTCGGCCTCGTCGCCGTTTTCTCTTCTAACTGCAGTGTGCTTTTAACCACTGTAGCCGTTTTAATACTGAATATGTGTGTATTTTAAAGTCATCAAATTCAATGTATTTTATCCACCAGTTTTCACGCCATTGTATTTTAAAAGTCTGCGTTTATTCTATCTTTTCTATATCTTTACTCCTTGTCAAAACATGTGTAACTTTCTGGCTGGAGACCGGCGTATTAACCTGCTGCCAACCTGCCCGTGCGGGCATTAAATAACAATAAAGGAGAAAAAAGGAAAATAAATTCGTTATCCGAACTTCCTGGCCTCCCCTTGTGAGTAAATGAAATGGATCGCTGCGATTAAGGAGGATGTTAAAGTAGCCGGTATAACTCAGGCAGACGTTGCAAATAGAAAAACTTTCACACAAAAGATATTTGACTGCAAAGTTGGTCAGAGTGAAATTAAAAAACAGACTGGAACACCGTGTTCTGATGAAACAAATTACTTCATTCAGAAAGGATGACAAAATTTGCGCACAAAGGAAGGCCAACAATCAAAAGCGGCGTTGATTGACTGTGCCTCAGTCGGTCCTACTACGATCATTCATAAATAATAATAATAAATTACAGACCTATGAAACGGCCTAATGCTGCATTTACGAATGAATCTGTATGAATGACTTCTTTTGAAAAGCTAGCATGAGAAATTAGAAAAGTAACGGAGCCTGTGAGTTTCATTTTTAAATTTTACTACGAAGTGCGGTAATTTACAATACAATTTGTAAAATTACTGTGTGTGTGTGTGTGTGTGTGTGTGTGTGTGTGTGTGTGGTTTTGTGGAGAAGTTCGCCATGATGATCGTTTCACATCAAGGAGCATGATTATATCTGAAAAATAAATGGGGAGTGGGATCGAGATTATGATAACAGCGGTTTGTAGTGGGTGCATGAGAGACAAGTGATTCAGGAAATATGAGAAACAAATGGAAAGAAGTTATATGAGTTTTCTACAGTAGGATTGTTGTGAATCCCCTAAAACATTTTACAGTGCCGATATGGTTAATTGAAGTTCGCTTGGTTGGGACGGTGGAACTGAGTCTCAAAATGTTCAAATGTTTGTAAAGTCTATGGGACTCAACTACGGGGTCATCAGTCCCTAAACTTACAAACTACTTACAACTAGCTAATACTAACGACGGCACAAATATCCATGCCCGAGGGGGGATTCGAACCCCCGACCGTAGTGGTCGTGCAGACCGTGACTGAAGCGCCTCAGTTCCCTCGGCCACCGCGGCTGGCATTAATTTTTCACTTTCTTTTGATAATGAACAATTCGTGCTGAGGTAGAATTATACACTGCAGTGGAAAACGCAAGCAGCGCTGAATGAATATCGAAAATCCCAAAGTTACCAAAAATAAACGCAAAGTATACTTGTTCAGGAAAGCAGATAGAAATAAAATACATTGCTTCTTGAAAGACAGCTTCCACTCGTTTATAACACTAAACGTAGGTGTAGACCAGATGTGGCTCAAATTCAAAGAAGTGGTATCGACAGCAATTGACAGTTTTATACCAAATAAATTAATAACAGAAGGAGGCGATCCCCCCTTGGTACACAAAACAGAAAACAATTGCACAATATATAAAATGAGTAGGCTCGCATTAATTTGAAACTGCAATAGGAACAACATGGTGGAAGTGGAGTGTATATAATCAGCTCGTGAAATAATTAAGCAGCTTCTATCTTACTAGCCAAAGAGAAAGATCTTTACAGTTTTATTAACATGAGACTCTAAGTGTAAAAACTGAACTAAAATAACACTTGTTGTTTATAAGATTCCGCTCGGTGGCTCCGCTGAGCTGGTAAGCAGGGGTTCGCCGCAGTTGAACAATCGGCTCGTAACTTCAGCATAGCAGTAACAATAGCGACAGCATCAAAGCTGGTGGCGGCGAAATTAAAATCGCTCACAGTAACAGAAGCACACATTCTCAATGGCGGCATTACGTTGGCGACTCTTTGACATGTTCATTTGTGCTTGGAAAATTCTAATTACGTTGTGATTTATTACATGTGTACTATTTCAAATTTCCGGTGTCACTCTGTTTAAAAAATAAAAACAATAACATTTTAAATTTTTAAAAACCTGTGGGAAGTGCTGGGGAGCTTTCAGCCCCATTAGACCCCGCCCCCCTCGTCCAACTGTGATTTGTGGCTGCACGCAATAGTCTTCCACACCATAACGCCTATAGTTAGCCTTGTATGTATTCTGCAAATGCACTCATTTTGATACCGCTCCCCCTGTCTGGTGCGAACCAAATTGCAGCCACTATTTTCAAACAAACAGAACCAGGACTCCTTTAGAAACATTATCTGATGCCTCTTCTGTAGCGTCGTCCCATACACCACTGCCGTCTAGCATATTTCTGTACATCAGTCAAAGGTAGATGAGGAATTGGACGACGCGCGCGTGCCCATTGTCGAAATAAATGGCGACACTCTGACCCCAACTAGTGTACCATGTCTTACACTGTTCCCCTGTTGCGACAGAGCCGAGAAGGTCTCAGTTCTGTCGTGCATGCCATTAGCCCGGCGTCAGTGAGGTCGGGTATGTGATACCCGAGGTGTTTCTAAGCACTGATTAGTGGACGTCATTGTTGCCACACAGATCTTGCTGTCACAGTAGCTGGAGGTAAGGGAGAAGGGGGGGGGGGGGCAAGATGGAGTGTTGAGATTATTGTTCCGCCATTGTCAGAGGGAGATACACGTGTGCAAATGTGGCTGGGGTACTTCATACCCGACCTCGTAGTTGGTGTCACATTTTTGAGCTGTCAGCAATTTTACGAGATACATAGTTATTTGTAGTATTCATTGAATTATTTTTAGAATTTAGATTTCTCAAGATGTCTTACGAAGAACATGAACGTCGGCCACAAGACCTACTAGAAGAAGCTTTAGAAAAATGTTCAAACAGTAGTTCCTGTGACTCCGAGAGTGAAAAAGAAATTGACAACGTTTCTCAAAGAAGTGAAGAAAGTGATTCGGAATAGGAGTGTATTTTGGATCATTTGGAAGTAGATATGCAAACGATACATCGATGTTTTGAAAAAATCGATGTTTCCTCCATAAACATCGATGTTAACATCGATGTTTTGAACAGCGATATATCGCCGATGCATCGACGACAGACGTCCAATACTATCGACATCGTTCAACAATTGATTGGCAACTCATTTATTACTTTATTAGTTGCTCAGCCAGCGTCAGCTCAAGTGTGGTGCTCCTGCTGTCGTCGCTCGTCGCTGTTTTCATACTTTTGAAATAGTAGGTAAGTGAAATATGAAACAATCTGATGATTAATCTGATGTTTGTCCAGCTCGGGCTGCTAGCATTACTGAAATTTCACACTCCAACATCAGTGGAATCTAATCTTTGACAGTGTTACCCAGTCAGACTGATATCGTACTGTCAAAACGTGAGTTAAAACATCAAACAAAAGTCGAGAAAAATCCGCCAAGTATAACATAGGTTTTCATTTCAGCAATGTGCATGATTTGATAAACGTCATTGATGAATATTCATTTTAAAAATACATTATTAAGCAATAACTGAAAGATGCATAATGCCTAATTTTCTCCACGTCGACAGCTAAGAAAAATGCAATACATCAACAAAACACAAGTTATTTCGCATGTAATGAACAGATCGATGTAAATCCCAAATAAAATCAGCGCAATAGGTAGCGAAACCTTATTCCCAACTTCTTTTTCATTCTAATCTGCCATTTCGCTCTGTATTCGTAGCCTAGTAAAAGAACATAAGGCAGATACGTTCTGGCAACACAGCTTCATTTCAGTGTGTTTCTCCTAATATTTCTTAAACGTATGGAAACATCGGAAAAACATCGATGTATCGTTTTTCAGATCTTTTTATCAACGATCTTACATCCCTATTTGGAAGAGCCAAAATCTGTGTTAGCGGCTCTTAGTCGTCATCTGAGGTACGTGGGACTTTTTATACTTCCGAAGATGGTACAAAATGGATAAAGGATTGTCCTACACAAAGTGTTCATATTCGTTCAGAGAATATTATTATCAATTCTCCAGGCGTAAAAGATGCTGCAAACAAAGCCAAAACACAGACTGAATGTTGGAGTCTTTTTATAACAAACAGTATGTTGAATACTATACTTACACAAACAAATAATCAAGTAAGGAATATAAGGGGGAAATATCCAGAAAATAAAGAGAAGTACCTCGCAAACACAGACTTTTACTTATTCATCTTGTTTAATAGACTGCATTATTAATATCCCAAGTAGAAAAAATATTCAATACACAATTGTAGTATCAAAAATTCGTCATCAGAGTTTCGGGTATCTCATACCCACCTCATAGCTGATGTAACAATTTGTCACCTCATTCACGCCGCGTTAGGATGAGGCGTCGATCTTCCTGGGGCGGGGTTCTGGGTGGTACGGGTTATCGAACCTGCTACTACTGACAGGTAGCTGGCGGCACCTCACCAACTGGCTGCTGGGCCTCCAGGTAAACCCTTAACCCTTTAAGTCACACAAATACTTTTTGATATGATAGGCATTGATATTTGATTTTATCCTTCTTTATTACCTTATTGGAGCACATTGTAATTTCAAAAATGTTCAAATGTTTGTATAACTTATGGGACTTAACTACGGGGTCATCAGTCCCTAAACTTACAAACTACTTATGAACTAGCTAACACTAAGGACGGCACAAATATCCATGCCCGAGGGGGGATTTGGACCCCCGGCCGTAGTGGGCGCGCAGACTGTGACTGGAGCGCCTCAGTCCCCTCGGCCACCGCGGCCGGCACATTGTAATTTAAAAAGATAATCACTTTCCACTGTGAAACCACTGTGACACCAGAGATTTTTCAGTGTCTTTCAAAGATTCCATTAATTTTAAATTTTTAACATTTATTATTACACTAAAGTTACTTTTTCTTTCATTTTTTTTCAAACGGAAGCCAATTTTTTTTTTCGTTTTATGCAAAATTTGTAAGTACATTACATACAGCAGTTCTTTCTATTTTTCATGATATTCCAATCTTTTTTTTATCAGTTTGGCAAAACCCGATATCACACACTTCGCATGACCCTCTCGTCATATGTGGCTTCTTTTTCGAACTAAAATGTGCCCGTCGTTACGATTTGCTATAAACAAGCAAATGCGGTTTATTGGATTGATTTTTGTCCACAGAGACTTTCATTCTAAAAGTATTTTTAGTGCTTTAGGGTGAGGCGATGGTTTCACAGTGACTCACCTATGCCACAAAGGGATACGGCACAGAGAGAAGTGGTCTAGCAGCGAAACCACAGTGACGCAAACGGTTAAGGATTCCGGAGCGGTATTGATGTGTTCAGTAAGCTTTTAGCGACAGCGTTAGAACCATCGTCTGTATGTGAGATTCTCTGAGTTCATTTTCTTTCACTATTTGTGTCTCATATTAAGAAGCAGTCCACAAAATGACGAAGATATTAAGTAAGTACACATGATCATAGCTTAATCGGGAGTAGCTAATTTTTATTGCTATTGAAAAAGATATATCGATCTGTTACTAGTTGTAGGTTTTCGAAATGGATCGTATTTGCTGTGTATCACGCTGTAATGTTAATTACAGGACGAGGAAGGAAAAAATATTTCAATATTTTTGTTTCCAAAAGATGCAAGAACTCGAGCTAAATGGTTAATAGCAATTCATCGGGAAAATTTCACACCCGAGAAGAATTCCGTAGTTTCTGTTGATAATTTATCCGATAGGAACATAAAAATAAAATGGGAAGAGCAAACGGTGCTGTTTTAACAGTTGGTGGGACAATTCCGAAGTCGATACCGGACGCTGTTCCTTCTTTGTTTCCTGGACAACCATCTTACATGTCAGCTCATGTTCCTGCTGAAAGAAAATCTGTAGGGGAAACAGCAGAAAATATTCTGTGTCGAGAGGAATGAAATTTTAGTGCAAGGTGTGAGCAGGACGACATTGCAAACTATGATGCTTTTATAGAAAGCGTAAATTTTCAATTTCGTCATTGAATTTATTTTGGTGCCCTACAATGGTCTATATATTAGAATATTTCGAATTCGTTAATGAACTACGTTTAAGTGACTTTTCCTATAAGATCAAACGGATTTCATATTATTTTACAGACTTACTGTGAAACACATCCAGTCTATTTTGTATTCTGTTAACGTTATGAGGGATATCAGTGTAAAAATATGTCAGAATTGCAGTAAGGTGCCTTCCAGCAATTACAGGTGTAATTAAATGACACATTAGATTGCACCAGGCAGTCTACATTGGAGCACTTGCTTTGTCATAGTGTTTTCAGAATAGCGACTGTCTGGATGTTAAGGCCAATTTGGACAATATTTGCTCCACACAATGGATAAAGGCATTAGTGACTTATCAAGTTATAGTGATCAGTTAAGTTTAACTAACAGATTACATTTTCTGATAGATCAAACTGAAAACAGTTTACTTAACCGGCCACGATATTTCCCAGATACTATCTTGTGCGCTTCTTCGTTGATTTCTTTTTTTACTTCGAAACACTTACAACCACATTCGGAATTGATGTGCGTTCTGACACTGCCGTGGCGGAGTGGTCGAGCGCACTGAGGCGGTATGCGACGATGCGCGAGGTCGAATCCACAGGACGAATCCATGAACGTTTGTGCTGTCTTTAGTATAAGTTATTTCATAAGTAGTTTGTAAGTTTAGGGACTGGTGACCCCGCAGTTAAGTCCCATAAGCTTAACAAACATCTGAACATTTTTAATCACTCCAAGCATCGTATTCGAGAAAGTTTTCAGGTGATATGAAGAGTGAGGTGGAATTAAAAGTGATTCAGGTCGTGTATTTAAGAGAGATGCAGTCGATTACAGCCACATTAGAAAATCGTGAATGTTCTTTTAGATTAAATACACATTTTGCCAAAGGTTATATAAGAAGTGGGCGTTCAGTGGGAATGTGGTAAAACAAGTAAGTTCCTACAAAAATCCAATCACATATGCTAGCTTCTTTATCTCTTGATAACGAAGATGTGATTGACCTTTTTCCTTTAAAGTTACTTTATGCAGACAATCTGAAACTTCTTACTCTTAAGGTTATTAAGTAACTAACAGATGTAGGTATACCATTTTTTCACTGATAAATGATAAAAATAGATTCAACCATAATTTATTTCAACTTCTTTGTCGTGACACTATACAGAATATCATACCGAAACCATTTAACCCGCCAGAGTAAATATGTTTGTTTTTTTGAAAGACACTGTTCATCTAATTAAAAGTACCCAGGTGGTTAAATCAGTATGATGGAAGACAACCGCTTCTATTTCCTTCTTTTCAGGATTCAATTAAATGTTTAACCGCTACTTTGAAAAATTTAAAGACCCTTCCTTAATCACTCAGAAGAGGGTACGTTAATAAAGTTAGTACCATCATTGTCTAAGACAGTACGGCGTCCTTGCAATATCCAACGTTAAAATGTTTCTTTGGCAGTTCGTCTTTTTGATGAAAACAATGTGTTAGCTCTACACTCATTTTTCAAACAGCGATATTCCATTGGTACTGCAAAATTTATTCGAGTTCTTCTTTCTTGATGGAAGACTCTGAATGTCCTGTCTCCTAAGAGACCCACTGAAAGAACCAAAACGCAATGTTGATTATGCCAGTACTCAGTACTTAAAGAAATATCAAGCTCATAATGCAATGAAAAAACTTACCATTACCTGTACCTCTTCCTAAAAAATACTGGAAAATTGACAGCCGATACATATTTTTCTTTGCTGCACACAACAACGACAATCATTAATTTAAATGAATACATTTTCAGCTCTGTTGTAATTGCAAACATTTATTATTAGGTAAGTTTCAAGGGAGAGGGTAGATTTGGCCACTGCAGACAAATGTATGGTTCATGCTACCGTGTGTCAGTTTTTCACGGAGAAAAGAAACTGAAAATAACGAGTGCATTAAAAATGAGATCTGCGTTCTTTGGGGACTTTTGTGTAAAGACATGACCCTGAGATTCCGCGGTTAAGAGGTATTTGACATAAATGTTATCTAAGTATTGCGCAGCGTCACATTGTAAAGATGGTTATTACTAACGCATCAACATTTCTCCCACGATTATAGTGGCGTTCTTATGGGTCTAATGGATCAACCAGTTTTCATACACTAACGACTTGATGTAATCCCGAACGAAGGAGCCCAAAGGTGTGAGATCCAGCGACCGCGTATACCATGGTACAGGACATCTCCTTCCAATAGAAGGATGAGGATACGCCTAATTGATATCAACGGTCTCGTGCACCGTCGTGTTGAAAACTCATCCTTCTGTAGGCAACAAACGATAGTCTCCAGAAACACCTGTAGCACATTTCGCTAGAAAACCAGGTAACGTAAGTCAAACAGGGAGACGCCAAATAACGTCTTATGAGGCGTTCTTGGGCAATCCCTCCCATACGTCTTTGAGAATCGTTCCTGGTGGCCACCGAAGCGGGGTGGCGTGGGGATTGTCCTCAATGCAGACATGCAATACACACAGTGAGACTGGTGGTCGTCCTTTCAATAATAATTATGACCCTCGCTGTTGTCCTGAGGTGTAAGCTGTGTATGACCGTAACACAATAAATATCCATTTCCGACAGTTGCCTCCCTGTTTCAACGAACAAACTTGAGCCATCCTGTAAATATACCAAAAGTGAGAGGGAGATTCTGAGCATGAAAGCTGCACTATAATGAGAGATTGGTAGTAAACGAATTTAGAATATCCCGTGTTAAAAAAGTGTGAATATCTTCTTATGCTAAAATTTTAGTTGGGGAAGACAGGATGAGGATTGAGGCATTTGATTCTCCACTCTGACAGAAAATTTACGATGACTATATTCGCCACTTCTGTACGCCAACAGGGTCAATTTTAACATTACATAAATAATCTTGTATAATAAAAGAATCTACGAAAACTAAAGTCAGTCGGCCAGACCAAACTACCCGGCCGATTTCCTTCATTTTTGTTTTAAACGATAGGTATCCATCCACAGATTTATCATCAAGTATCAGAATTAACTTAAGTCTCTTCATCCTTTATTTTTATTCAAAAGCGGTATCCTTCTGTCATGGCACTGAATATTTTAATCGATCCGTTTTACGATATCTTCGGTTCTAATAAGGGACGCAGTTCTTATTGGCCTAACAACAGTCAGCGGATCAGGCTCTTTCATTTGCGCTTTTAAACACTTGCATTGATTGATTCTGAAGAAAGATATGCGAGAACATTCAACTTTACATCCATGTTTTCCCAACTTTTTGTCATTCCACTAACGGTGCGCCGGCCGTAGTGACCGAGCGGTCTACGGCGCGCCAGTCACACTCTGCACGGCCGCTATGGTCGGAGGTTCGAATCCCCCCCTTGGGCATGGATGTTTGTGTCGTCTTTAGTATATGGTAATTCATAAGTAATTCTGGAATTCAAAAGTAGTTTGTAAGTTTAGGGTCTGATGACCACGCAGTTAAGTCCCATAAGCTTAACAAACATTTTTGAACACTAACTGTGCGAAGTATTTGCACAGGTCTTATTTGCACTGGTCCTCTATCTTTCTTGTTTATTTAAACAATCTACGAAAACTAAAGTCAGTCGGCCAGACCAAACTACCCAGCCGATTTCCTTCAATGTTTGGTAATTGAAAGGTATTCATTCACTGATTTGTCATCAAATGTTAGAATTCACATAACTCATATTTTTCGTCTTCTATCCAGCATATCTTCGGTTCTAATTAAGGCATACACTATGTATGATTCTAAAAACATTCTATGGACTAATCCTTTCCTTTGAGCGCTTAAACACATTCATTGGTTGATTTGGGAGACAGTTGTGAGTGAACAAACAAACAAAAGTTATAAAGTCAGTCAGCCACGCCGGTCTACCCAACCGATTCCATTTAATGTTTTATAAATTACAACTTCTAAATCTGTGATATTGTTGTACATTTTTCTAACTATTAGTCTGGCCAATAATCGGTCAAAGTATTTGCACGGGTCACCTAGTTTTATTATGAAAGGGTAATGGAAGTCTTTGGTGTCTGCATTTGTGCGAATAGGATCCGCGCTGTTAGTTCTTTTAATATTACGGATTTATATAGGTAGTATTCTTTACAGATATGAGAAGTACGGTCCGTAGGAAACGACCTAGTGGTAGATAGGAAAATGTACTGCCACATAAATAGTACTGATTACCACATCCTCTGATACGTGTTAGGAACGGACTAACCGATATTTTATTCTTAACCCTTCCGGGATGGACGTATTAGAACCCCATACGACGTTTGCATTAACACCGAGCAAGAGCAGGTAAAAAAATCTTAACACTACTACTTGCAGTGACTTTTAGCTATTTTTATTACTTCGCCATCGCAGCTCAGCAGAACATATATAGGATAATCATATATACGACGATTTAACACACTGCAAAGCTAAGTACACGTGGGGTTTGATATGTTCCACAACATAATAAACATAAAATCACAGAAGAATCGTAATATCAAAAGTCGACATGCTGTTGCAACAGACGGCATACTATAGTTGTTGTGGTCTTTAGTCCGCAGGCTGGTTTCAGGCAGTTCTCCACGCTACCCCTGCACGTGGAAGCCCCTTCACCCGAGAATAAGAACATCAACCTACATCCTTTTGAATCTGCTTGCTGTGTTCGTCCTTTGGTCTCCCTCTAAGATTTTTACCTCACACTTCCTTCTAATGCTACGATGACGATTCCTTGATCTCTCAGAATGTGTCCCACCAACTTATCCCTTCTCTTAGTCAGGATTTGCCAGAAACTCCTTTTCTCCCTAATTCTGTTCAGTACCTCCTTATTAGTTACGTGATCTACCCATCTAATGTTCATCATTCGTTTGTAGCACCACATTTCAAAAGCTTCTGTAATCTTTTTGTCGAAATTCCTTATCGTCCACGTTTCACTCCGATGTAATGCTACACTCCAGACAAATGCTTTCAGAAAGGACTTCCTAACATTTAAATTAATATTGAATGTCAACAAATTTCGCTACTTCAGGAACGTTTTTCTTTCCATACATATTCTGCATTTTATATGTTCTTTACTTCGGCCATCAGAAGTTATTTTACTATCCAAATAACAAAACTCGTCTACTACTTTTATCGTCTCATTACCTACTCAAATTCTTCAGCATCGCCTGATTTTTCTAACACTATATTTCATAACCCTTGTTTTACTCTTGTTAATGTTCATCATATATCCTCTTTTCAAGACACTGTCCATTCCATTTAATTGCTCCTCCAGGTCCTTTGCTGTCTCTGATAGAATTAATATGTCATCAGCAAACCGCAAGGTTTTTATGCCATCTCCCTGGACTTTAATTCCCTCCTCAAATTTCTCCATGCATTCCTTCACAGCTTACTCTATGTACAGATTGTACAACAATGGGACCATTCCGTCCCTTTCATGCCCTTTGACTGTAACAACGGTTGTCTGGTTTTTGTACTAGTTCAATATAACTCATCGCTCCCTATATTTTACACCTGCTACCATCAGAATCTGAGAGAGTGACACCAGTCAACATTGTCTAAAGCTTTCTCCAGATCTATAAATGCTTAAAACGTAGGTTTCCCTTTTCTTAACCTTCCGGAGAGCGTGTGGCATCACTCCTGCCGCATTGATGTGTAGGTAATAAGTGGTAGTGAAGTTGTTTGAACCATCTGGGAACATTCTGTACCTCCAGTCGGTTGTACTTTCTCAACACATTCCATGCGTAAGATGTGATTTTCCTTATTTGTAACAGTCACCAGCCAAGATCGACCGCGAGTACTGTGGCGCGTCCACCGGAAGGTCAACCCTCTTCTAAAATAAGTCGTGATGTGAGTATTGCCTCCCGTGTTCCTACATTTCTCCTAAATGCAAACTGATCTTCCCCGAGGTTGGATTCCACCAGTTTTTCCATTCGTCTGTAAATAATTCGTGTTAGTATTTTGCATCCGTGACTTATTAAATTGATAGTTCTGTAAATTTGACACTTGTCTGCACTTGCTTTGTTTGAAATTGGAATTACTATATTCTTAAAGCCGCAGTGTATTTCCACTGTCACATATACCTTACATACACGGTGTAATAATTTCTTCATGACTGGCTCTCCTAACGATATCAGCAGTTCAGACGGAATGTCATCTACTCCAGGGGCCTTGTTTCGAGTCAGATCTTTCAGTGCTCTATCAAATTCTTCTCGCAGTATCGTATCTCCAATCTCATCTTCCTGTACTTCGTCTAGACTACTGATTTCAGTTTGTTTCCTTTGTATAAGCCTTTTATATATTCTTTGCACTTTTACAGTTTTCCCTTCTCTGCTTAGTACTGGTTTTCCATCTGAATTCTTGGTATTCATGCAGCTGTTTTTCTTATACGAAATCGAAATACTGAAATATTTCGACCGTTCTGGGGTTTGAAATAAATTCAACGACATGGTTGAAAATTTGTGCTGGACTGGGATTCGAACCCGGACTTCCCGCTTCGGCCAGCGGTCGCCTTAACCAGTTAGGCTCTCCACACACGCTTCCCTTCCAACCCAAATCCTCACCATCTAGCCTCCTGCCCATTGATGTCCGAAAAGAACAGACATCATATCAATTATTGTAAATATGCCCACAAAAGGCAATGACAATTTCAACACGGCCGCATTCCCACGCTCGATCCTTGTGGGAATCCAGTATAGGCTGCGAGCGAGAGGAATCAATGGGCAGGGGGCTAGAAGCTGAGAATTTGGGTCGGAAGGGAAGCGTGCCTGGATAGCCTAATTGGTTAAGGCGACCGCTGACACAAAGCCGGAAATCCGGGTTTGAATCCCGGTCCAGCCCAAATTTTCAACAATGTCGTTGAATTTATTTCAACCAACCGAAACAATCGAAATGTTTCTGTATTTCGATTTCGTAAAATTTACGGCCGTTACTGTCAACTAATGGTGTCTGTTCTTTCGGGCATGTCCGAAAAGAATAGACACCATATCAATAATTGTTTTTCTTGTCTCGGCATTCCTATTCTCTCATTCATTATTAGACCTACTCCTGCGTTAGCACCAACTTATTTTGATTTTATAACCCTGTACTGAAATCCTGTTCTTCGTGCCACCGAACTACACTAATTTTCACCATATCTATTTTGAACCTATCCATTTCTCTTTTCAAATTTTCTAACTTACCTATCCGATTAAGAAATTTTACCGACAGGAAGAAGATGCTGTGATATGCAAATGATTAGCTTTTCAGAGCATTCATACAAGGTTGGCACCGGTGGCGACACCTACAACGTGCTGACAGAAAGAAAGTTTCCAACCAATTTCTCATACACAAACAACAGTTGACCGGCGTTGTCTGGTGAAACGTTGTTATGATGCTTCGTGTAAGGAGCAGAAATGCGTACCATCACGTTTCCGTCTTTGATAAAGGTCGGATTGTAGCCTATCGCGATTGTAGTTAATCGTATCGCGACATTGCTGCTCGCGTTGGTCGTGATCCAATGACTGTTGGCAGAATACAAGGGGATATCTGGCGTTCCACAGGGAAGCGTTATAGGTCCCCTACTCTTCCTCGTGTTTATAAACGATTTAGGAGACAATCTGAATAGCTCCCTTAGATTGTTCGCGGATGATGCTGTCGTTTATCGGTTAGTGAAGTCAACAGAGGATCAAAAGCAACTGCAAAGCGATTTAGACAAAATTTCTGCATGGTGCGAAAATTGGCAATTGACACTAAATAAAGAAAAGTGTGAAGTAATACACATGACCACTAAAAGAAATCCGCTGAACTTCAATTACGTGATAAATCAGTCAAACCTTAAGGTCGTAGATTCTACCAAATACCTAGGAGCGCCTGCGATGATGTACGCAACGTCGAACCCGGGTGCATGAATGGCAAAATGTCATTTTTTCCGATGAATCCAGGTTCTGTTTACAGCGTCATGATGGTCGCATCCGTGATTGGCGACATCGCGGTGAACGCACATTGGAAGCGTGTATTCGTCATCGCCATACTGGCGTATCAACCGGCGTTATGTTATGGGTTGCCATTGGTTACACGTCTCGGTCACCTCTTCTTCGCATCGATGGCACTTTGAACAGCGGCCGTTACATTTCAGATGCGTTACGACCCGTGGCTCTACACTTCATTTGATCCCTGCGAAACCATACATTTCAGCAGGATAATGCACGACCGCATGTTGCAGGTCCTGTACGGGCCTCTCTGGATACGGAAAATGTTCAACTGCTGCCTTGGACAGCACATTCTCCAGATCTCTCGCCAATTGAAAACGTCTGGTCAATGGTGGCCGAGCACCTGGCTCGTCACAATACGCCAGTTACTACTCTTGATGAACAGTGGTATCGTGTTGAAGCTGCATGGGCATCTGTACCTATACGCGCCATCCAAGCTCTGTTTGACTCAATGACCAGGCGTATCAAGGCCGTTATTACGGCCAGTGGTGGTTGTTCTGGGTACTGATTCAACAGGATCTATGCACCCAAATAGCTCGAAAATGATATCACATGTCAGTTCTAGTATATTTGTCCAATGAATACCCGTTTATCATCTGCATTTCTTCTTGGTGTAGCAATTTTAATGGCCAGTAGTGTAGTATCAGAGGTAATGTCACGTTAAGACATTGTCCACAGAATGACAACTGTATACCATCCTCAGACAAATGGTCTTACAGAACGTTTTAACAAGACGTTAGCAGATATGATTTCGATGAACGTCGATGTTGAGCAGAAGGATTGGGATGTACTACTGGCAGTCGTGACATTTGCTTATAATACCGCAAGACAAGACACCACAGGCTTCACGCAGTTTTCCTGCTCCATGGCCGTGAAACTGAGACGACAATTGATACGCTGTTCCCATTCCAGCCGGACGACACTCAGGATGACTATGTTAAACAGCTCATCACCAGGGTCGAAGAAGCAAGACAGCTGGCTCGCATACGGGCACTTGACGTTCAGGAGGACCGTCAGCAGTATAACGTCAAGCACCGACCTATTTTGTACAGCCCAGGAGATCTGGTATGGATTTTTACCCCTGTACGGAAAGCTGAGCTATCAGAAAAGTTATTGAAGCGATACTTTGGTCCGTATCGTGTCATACGCCGCCTGTCAGATGTCACATACGAAGTAGAGGATTATGAGCCGTCGTCGAAACGACAAAAACGAAGAGACATTGTTCACGTCCTCCGCATGGAGCCTTACTACGATCCTGAAGAGCAGATAGGCGAAAATGTATCTTGTTTAAGGACTCTAAGGACGGTAATGATACTGATGAAGCCACGACAGGAACGTCTGTCGTCGGCATCGTGCAGATGGGAAGGATTATCCAGAACTGCCATACAGAGGACCCATGACAAGATCAAAATCCAGGACATTGCAGCTGGCTCCAAAGGGAACCTAACAGTGGGTCGCTGTTTTTTGAAGAGAGGGAGCAATGCTGCTAGTCCACAAGTTATCCGATATTAAAAGCTGATGCAAATGCGCAAAGAACAACCAAGTACGAACAATGAAAACGACCGCAAATCAATTTATTTTCTACATGCCATTAACTTATGTCTTGAAATGATTATTTGATAATGTGCCAATACTGCATACAACAGCCTTCTCCTCCAAGCTGTTATCGTCGTTTCTCCCTATGTAGGCGGACGTACACAAAATACTTTCGCTTTCGGAGGAGAAAGTTGGTGATTGAAATTTCATGAAACGATCTCGCTGCAACGAAAAACACCTTTGTGTTAATTGTTGAAACCCCAACTCACGTATTGCATCCGTGAGTCTCTCTCTCATTTCGCATTAATACAAAACGAGCTGCACTTTTCTAAAACTTTTCCAATGTCCTTAATTTTTTTCTGGCAAGGATCTCCAACTACGCAACAATTTTATTTGAAAGGACAGGTACAGGTAATAAAGTCAGCCTGATTAGCGGTTTTGTTGCACTTTTTCCGTTTTCTGTCACTATAACAGTCTTTGGTTGGCCTTCCCCACTATACAATCTATTTGGCCTTTCTAGTTTGAGTTGATCGAAATTGTAAACCCTAAGTATGTAACTGAATGGGCAGCCTATAGATTTGTTTGCTTTATCGTATAACCGAATTACAATTGATTACTTTCAGCGTTCATCCAGGTAATCTTACAGATTTCATAATTCAGAATAAATTGCTACCTTTTGCAACATACAGAGTCTGGTCTAATTTTTTTCAATTTATTTTGATCTTCTAATGCTTCATCATAAGGCAAATGGCAGCATTATCTGCAAAGAGTGAACGAGAGCTGCTCAGATTATCTCCAAAATCGTTATACGTACATTACGTGTGGCAGATGGTACACAATACCTCGTTTGGGAACTGCAGCTATCACTTCTGTTATACTGAATTACTTTTCGTAGCTACCAGAGCTGCGAAACTTCCGACAGGATATTACGAACACGGTCACACATCTGAGACGATGCGCCACAGGCGCTCATATCGATCGGAAATCGCTTGTGGGTAATGTTATCAACAGACTTCTGGTAATCTAAAACTTTGGATACAAACTGAGATATCTGGCAACATCACTTATTACTTCGTGAGGATAAGGAACTAGTCGTGTGGTAGAAGGACGACGTTTTACGAGTTGCTTCTGACTGCTTACTTCGAAGCAACTCGTGATTTCCGAACACAGCATCTGTTTCATATCATAATGCAAATTGACATCAGTGTTTTGAGTCTGTAATTCAACAAATTACCACTATTTTCCTTCCTGAATACCAGTGAGATCTGTGAAAATTTCCGGTCCTTAGATACGGACTTTCATCGAACAAGTGGTTGTATTTGATTGCTAACTATGCAGCTATTATATGAGCATTCTCTGAAAGCAACCTAGTTGGTGTACAGTCTGGAGCGGAAGCTGGCCTCTATTAAGTAATTTCAGTTGCTTCACTACACCAATGATAGCTGCTCTTAACAGCAATTGAAGTCCCTTGATGGGACAATACGAAGCAAATCACATCGCTGCGGCCGCGAATGTATCTGTTTAACAGTCTAACCACTGCTCTCCACTCGTGCTAGACTGGCGCACTTGATTCAGCATGTCACTTAGGATGTACATGTAAACGCTTGTGTTAACACAGACGATATTTTTTCATCTGAATTTATTTTATTGTTAGATATGTGATTATATAGCGAAATATGGTAGGCCGTTTCACTGTATGGTTAGAAATTAAATTTAGCGTGACAGGAACAACGACGTGGATTTTCCCATCAGATTTCCTTATATCGGTGAGTCCTCTAGCATCTCACCATTGGGGTGCTTGATTTAAGTGTGTACCCTTGCCCATCAGCAGATTTGTAATTGATAATAAACTACGTGACCCGTGCAAATACTTTGCACCATTAGTGGCCAGACTAATAGTTAGAAAAATGTACAACAATATCATAGATTTAGAAGTTGTAATTTACAAAAAAGTAAAGGGAATCGGTTGGGCAGAGCGACGTGGCAGACTGAATTTATAACTTTTGATTGTTTGTTCACTCACAACTTTCTCCAAAATAAACCAATGAATGTGTTTAAAGGCTCAAATGAAATGGATTGGTCCATAGAATGTTGTTAAAATGTTCAAATGTTTGTATAGCTTATCGGACTCAACTACGGGGTTATCAGTCCCTAAACTTACAAACTACTTATCAACTACCTTATACTAACGACGGCACAAATATCCATACCCGAGGGGGGATTCGAACCCCCGACCGTAGTGGCCGTGCAGACCGTGACTGGAGCGCCTCAGTCTCCTCGGCCACCGCGGCCGGCTAGAATGTTGTTAGGCTCATACGAAGTGTGTACCTTAATTAGAACCGAAGATATGTTGGATAGAAGTAGAAAAATATGAGTTACGTGAATTCTAACATTGGTGACAAATCAGTGAATTAATACCTTTCCATTACCAAAAATTGAAGGAAATCGGCCGGTTATTTTGGCCTGGACGACTGACTTTAGTTTTCGTAGATTCTTTTAATATATAAGAAAGCTACAGGACCCGTGCAAATAGGACCCGTGCGAATACTTCGCACCGTTAGTGGAATGACAACAAGTTGGGAAAACATGGAAGTAAAGTTGAATGTTCTCGCATAGCTTTCTTCAGGATCAATCAATGCAAGTGTTTAAAAGCACAAATGAAAGAGTTTGATCCGGTGACTGTTTGTAGGTCAATAAGAACTGCGTGCCTTAATTAGAACCGAATATACCGTAAAACGAACCGATTAAAGTATTCAATGCAAGGACAGAAGGATATCGCGTTCGAATACAAATAAAGTATGGAGAGACTTAATTCTGATACTTGATGATAAATCTGCGAATGAATACCTTTCGTTTAAAGCAAAAATGAAGGAAATCGGTCAGATAGAACGGCTTGACCGACTGACTTTAGTTTACAGCAAGGACATCCCCATAAGAAATATACGTGGCGCTCCAGACCGCTCGGCTACTCCCGCGCGTTACTGGTAGTTATACTGAATCAAAATTGATTAATCATTATGCAGAGACGCTTCCGTTCCGAAATTAAGTATTAAACATGTATATTGCAACAAGAGGAATAAAACAATTGTTGATCCAAAGTTTGACTGTATAGCACAACCCCGTTCGGGTATGCGTATCTTGTACTCTCTGATCTTATACTAACTAGGAGCGCTTTGGTGAAAATACTTTACTCACTTTTACGCGATGTATATATAGGAGAGGCTAATTTCCTTCAACTAAAATATCGTTAGTCGGTGTAAACTGAATTGCCTCTTGGCTTGATCTAAGTGTTTTGTACTGAGGTTTGTGTAATAGCCTTAGACATGTGTCCGAAACTGTCCCAAACAACAGACAAGCACAATGTTGTATGAACGTACCAAAGCACAATAAGTCATAGTGCAATGTCTGCAACAGCTCTTAGCTCACACTCATGATAGCCCGCAATGTACACGGCTGGAAAAAATTAAGAGATGGCTAACATTTTCCATATTAACGCGGGAAATAAATCAAAATAGGTATGGCTATAGTTTATATGTGCAAAATAACAATTCAAACGCCATTGATTCGCTTTATTGATGGCCCAAATCACAAATATCCAAATGGATGTGAAAACGTGGATAGTACAATCTGTGTTCACCTCTTCCAGACCCACAGCATACACAAAGAACTGCAATTCTGTTACCAATCCGCACCCACTCTTACTTCACAGCGTCTTTTAACTCCTAAATGTCTGTGGGATAGGGATGGCACGTTGCACATGCCCTCCCAAAAATATCCTAAACATGTTCAATAAAATTAAGGCCATACGATTTAACCGGACAATCCATACGGTGAATGTCTTCACAAATATTCATTAACGAGTCTTTCTTAAAAATGGACTGAGGAACAACAGTACAACTGAAATGTCGGACATATGAATCATTGCCAATCACAAGAGCATGGATGTGTGTGTTGTCCTTAGGTTAGTTTAAATTAGTTTAAGTAGTTTGTAAGTCTAGGGACTGATGACCAACGTAGTTTGGTCCCATAGAATTACAAACATTTGAACATTTTTTTGGTATTGACTCTTAAGTTCCCTCCAGATGAAGACTCGCAGAGAATCCGGTTGTAGAGTGCAGCTGGTTCCGTGAAAAGACCACTAGCCCATTGAAGCTGTGTCCACTGTCTGTGTTGCGTGTATCTCTGCAAACGCTCTCTTTGAGTGAGGGAGGAAAAGTGATGCGCATTGTTTGTTTTCCGGCATACAGTTTCTTCTCATGGAGCATTCTGGCTATTGTCTCCTTGGCGACTGATTTTCCTGTGGCAGCTGTGAGATCACGAGACAGTGTTGTAGCTAAAAGCACAGTTTACCGGTCATTACTTGCCACTGAGGCAGTCGGGTGACATTGTCCGGGTATTGTGGTCTGTACCCTAATGACTAAAGTGTTTCCACAAATTTTGTTCCAGTTCTCTCGTAATTTGAGCTTGGGACTCTCCTGCCTCGAGCCTACCGACGATCTTCCATCTCATAAGGTCGTCTAAGTGAAGATGTGTACTCATTTTCCCTAAATAAACAAAAATAAAACAGCATTATTGACGGAAATCAACAACAATTACTACTGTGCTACACAGCGGACGTCACCGCGCAGCCTATTATACATCTCGCTCGTGTTTGGATGACCATCCTTCATCTCAGCAACGCCAGCATCACACTGTTGTTCGCCGCGGTGGAGTAGCCGAGCGGTCTAAAGCGTCTCGCTGCGGTGCGCGCAGTTGCTCGCCGTGGAGGTTCGAGTCCTTCCTGGGGCATGAGTGTGTGTGTTTGTCCTTAGGTTAGTTTACCTAGGTTTAAGTAGTTTGTAAGCTACGGACTGATGACCACGCAGTTTGGTCCGATAGATTTACAAATATTTGAAACATTTTGAAACACTGTTGTTTCTTTTTTTAGGGAGAGGTTTCGGGGAGATTTGGGGAAATGGAACCCATCTCTTAATTTTGTCTACTAGTGCAGAAGTGGATGTCCCAGAGTTTACGATATTTTTTGCAACATACATCTTCTACCGGAACATGTAGCCGGAATGTCGTCCAAGATATTTGATTGCTGCCTTGGCTAGTTCGTGCGGCCCAAGCTATAGCGTCTCCATGTGAGGAAATCGGTTAAGAGCAGAAACGAAGACTTGCTATGATATATATCGAAACCTTTCTTCGCTATATACGTGCGTAGAGATAAGTTCTTCCAGCCTCTGACGGCCGATGCGTGAATGTGAAACCCAGCATCGCAATTTCACCACACAGCTACCACGGACAGTAAACTGGGAACATGTAGATACCATCAGGTCATCACGAATTTCATTCCGTCTACCCAGATATCCTGTAACTGTACCTTTCAGACAAACACGTGCAAAATACTGTATACGCAGATGTCAGCAATTGAGAGAGGACACGTTTTTGGGCTCCAACAAATCGGTTGGAGTAATCGGTGAATCGCTCGACATCTAAATAGGAACAATAACAATATTCGACAACGTTAACAGAAATGGATGAATAATGTCCGAACACAGCGTCTAGAAGGAAACAGTAGACCATGAGAGACGACAGAACGTGAGAATCGAACAATTGTCAGAGAAGCTGTGAGATTACCGCCCAATAGAAATATTGGTAATTAATAGCATTTGTAATTAAACAGTATGAAAACAGTATGCAAACATTGACCATGCCAATGCTCCAAATGTTACACAATTGTGATCTTAATAATTATGGTAGCAATGTATGTACACAGTTGGGTGACAACATTTATAGTTAGGCCATAGGCAGAAATTCTCCACGTCGAGATTTGCTGTGTGCTTGTAGCTGACGGGAGGCCAGCGAGCAGGCCGACGTTGATGGCTTGTTCCAGCTTAGGATTTTACAGTTCGTTTCCGGTGAGGGGAGAGAGGGACAATGGCGAGTGCCAGGCACAGTGCAGTGCACAGCGTGAAATAAAATATTCTAATACTACTTGCATTTGAAGTAATACGTTGCAGTTAGGAACCTTTAAGGCCCTCATTACGAAATAGCCTGTTGATAAATAAACAATACATTAGCTGATATAGTCACATCTGGCGTAATATGTTTAATTGACAATGAAAAGTAATAAATTACCAATGAGTACAAGACAGTTACACAAACAGCATGACAATGTTTGTTTATAAAAATAATATATTAACTATTTCTCATTTTATTTTCAATTAATCTTGTGTATTTTATCTTGAAGTATTCAGTTAAATCACTTATCTGTGATATAAGAAATTGCACGATTATAATAAATAGTACAAAGGATGTTTATACCAATATAAAAAACTAAGAAGAAATTTGTTTAATGTGTAGTGTAATTATTTTGATTTTAAGTAAAGTTTTAGAAATGTATTGGCTGAGCGCTGTACATTAGCAAGTCAGTTAGAACAGCTCACATGGGGAAGTTGATGACGTAGGGAAAAAACCCGGCAGTTGGCCTTTTAGCGCGCGCACACATGGGCAGGAAGTGACGAGTCGGGAGCGAGTGGTGTAGCTGGCCGGGCGGCGTCGCTCTACTCAGTCGGCATGTGGATCTCCAGGTGGAGACTATAGATTTTTGTGTGGCAATTGCCAAGTGTGGTTGCTCGTCGTAGACTGCACCAAGATGTATCGAGTGCTACTGTGTGTTGTGAATATTTAGCCGGTGGAACAAGGTGTGCATCGCATTGAATTAAAGTGACTGTGATTTGTTAATGTAACACGTGTCATCGCATAGGCATGAACATAAACGGTGTTTGAGACAGGCACTTGGTGTGAAAACAATTTGCGACAAAAATTCATTTTGTCTGGGGGGCTCACGAGCTATAACTTTATTTGATAAATGTGTCGACGTACAGACGTATCAGCCACAGGGTTTTAATATGGTGTAATAAACAACATAAAGTGAACTTTCACGTGTTTTCGAAAATAGTAGTTAATACACCCTTTTCTCTTATGAACTTGACTTTATTATGAATTTTTTTGTTAATCATATGCAGGGAAGGAAAGCTGCGAACGTGTGATATCATACCCTAGAAAACGAGTCAAACAGTAGCGATCACAGTTTCAGTGTTTTTGCATGTTTAGGAATTTGGCTCGCAGTTGGTGGTTCTGAGTTTTAAAAATTAAACTCTCACCCCGATCTTCACCCTCGTAAAGCACCCAGAACTCCCAGTTCATTACTATCAGAGTTCCGGCCACAGGAGGTAGTTTACAGAAAGGAGGCAGAGCTCACGGCGGCCCTTGCGCCGACTACATGTATATTCCGCAAGCCACTTCATGGTGTGTGGCGGAGAGTATTTTGAGTACCATTATCACTTCCCCATACAATTCCATTCGCGTATGATTCACGGGAAAACCCATAGCCAGTATGCCTTCGCGTGAGCACTAATGACTGTAATTTTATCATTGTGGTCTTATCACGAAATATTCTTAGGAGGAAGCAATTTTCTGGTTGACGCTTCAAGAAACGTATGCACTCGGAACTTTGATAGAAAGTCGCACCGCGATACAGAACGCTTCTCTTTCAACGTCTGCCACTGGAGTTTTCCGATAATCTCTGTGGCGCTTTCGCGCTCACTAAATGACCCTGAAATGAGGTATGCTGCTGTCCGTCAGATCTTCTGTATGCCTTCTATGAACCCCATCTCGTGCGGATCCTACACCAATGAGCAATTCTCAATCGGCGGCCGAAAGGGTGCTTTGTAACCGACTTAGTTTGTTGACAAACTACACTTCCCCGAGATTCTTCCAATGAAACTGACTGTCACCTGCCTTATCCACGATTAACTACCTCTGTAAACCAACAATCCCGTTTAAAATTATGTCAGACACATTCAACCAGGTATTTTATTGATTGGAGTAGAAATGTCTTCACTGGCGATTCCCCTATCGAAATGAGCCCTGATGACCGGTAAAGACGAGTCTGGAAGCGCCCCGGAAAGCCGTAGGATACCAACCTAGATGCCACCCGCCAAACGGCACAACAACCGGGAGGTGTTACAGCAGGACCCTTTCGATTGTCATACGACGCATCCGTAAGGTTAGTTTACACGATGACACTAGGTTTCATGAAACTGCGCTACTGGCCAGTGCGCGATGCGCGGCAGGCGTCCGCGCAACTCGTTGACGAAACTAAACAGTTTCGGCACCTTCCAACTTTGGCGAAACTGATTGCGCGTGTTTTTAGGTTAGGTGATAACCAATACAGAACAAAACACAACATAAAGGGGGGGAACGGAAGAAATAATACGGTTTTTGAACATATATGCGATGCATAGGTGTTCGTGCCATTTTAACGATGAAAATTTCACGAATCAGCAGCGGCGTGTTAGTGCTCTTGAAGCAATTATTCGTGAATTAAATATTGATGGGTTGACGATCAGTGAATTTCAGACTAAAGTACATTCAATTCCAAATACCTATACAAACGAACTATGGCAATTGTGGATTTGAGAACAAAATGTTCCAAATGTTTGTATAGCTTATGGGACCTAACTACGGGGTCATCAGTCCCTAAACTTACAAACTACTTATCAACTAGCTTATCCTAAGGACGGCACAAATATCCATGCCCGAGGGGGTTTTCCAACTCCCGACCGTAGTGGCCGTGCAGACCGTGACTGGAGCGCCTCAGTCCCCTCGGCCACCGCGGCCGGCGATTTGAGAACACGTTACAGGTATTGTAGAGATATCTATTTGACAAGAAAAGTAATGCAATTTGTAATTTCAGTTTGTGGTGACAATGCTTCACGCATAACAGTATCTTGTTTCTTTATTGCATTACTAACTCTGTTTAAAAGGAGCGTAAACTGCTCTGCTGACATTCTGAGTTGATTAAAATAACTTCTAGGGTCTTCAATCATAATTTCTTTCAGCAAGGTTGCGGAGCAACAGAGCTGACGTCTTTATTTAATCCATTCAGGAACCCAAACACGTTTCTCATTCTTTTTATGTTTAGTCTTATGCAGCGACTTCACACAGACAAGATATAGATTCGCCACAACTCTTACAGCTACCAAAACTTTCATTTTACGGCGACTATGGCACTCACAAAACAACGAAACTGAAGTTTATGGTATTGACGCCGTGTCTACAGACATACACGAAAGTAGTTGCGCGCAATTCATTTCATGCAACGAGTTTCGCAACCTAGGTGTCGTCGTGTAAACTAGCCTTTACAGCTCAGCGGTACGTCGACGATATTGAGCTCTGTATCTGCCGTCTACGCATTCTCGAACCGTAAGGTACACGTAAGAGGGTCATTTCAGCAATTAAAGAGACAAATTGGTCTGCATAAAAAACCTTTATTTTTTACAAACAATACTTTTTCTACTATTCAACATAATCCCTTTGCACAATTAGGCACTTCTTCCAACAGGCTACAAACTTTTCTTATTTCGGCTAGGAAGAACTCTCCCTTGAAGTTTGAATCAGTTTTCCACAAACTTTTACACGTCTTCGTTGTCTTAGAACCTCTTCGCACTGAATGCTTCCTCCAGTGCACCAAACAAGTGGAAATCACTAGGTGCTAACTCTGGACTGTAACGCGGATTAGACAATACTTCCCAGCCCATTTTGTTGATGGTTTTACGGGTTAATTGAGCAATATGAGGACGTGCGTTATCTCACCTCTTCTCTGAGATCCACGATGTTTCTGTGCGATGGCTGGCTTCACCTTATTTAAAAGCAAATCCGAGTAGCATTCGCTGGTCATTATACGCTGCTCTTCGAGATAATCATAAAAAACTGAACGTCAACATGACTTTTCCTGCTGATGCGTGGGTTTTGAATTTTTTCTTGACAGGTCAGTTAGTGTGCCTTCACTCCATGCTTTGTTTTTTCAACTCTGGTTCATAATAGTGAACCTAAGTTTCGTCACAAGTTAAAATGCTGAGGAAGTGCTTCCCATCTCTTTCGTAACGTTTCTTTAGCTCTGTGGACAATCCCAGCCTTGTTTCCCAGTTTTAGCCCCGTCAACTTCTTTGAGACCCATTTTGCACATGTTTTTTTTTTTTTTTTTTTTTTTTTTTTTTTTTTCATGTACTTCACCTAGTTACAGATAATGATTTGAAATATAACAGTACCAATTTCAAGCGTATCAGCTATCATTTCCACAGTCTCACGGCACTCGGCGCGAATAATGTCATCAATTCGACTTTCAAGTGAGGGAGTTGAAACTGCAAATGGTCGACCAGAACGGTGTTTGTTCAAATTGAATTGTTTGTAGAGCTTATGGGACGTAACTACGGGATCGTCAGTCCCTAAGCTTACAGACTACTTATGAACTAGCTAATACTAAGTACGCCACAAATATCCATGCCCGAGGGGGGATTCGAACCCCCGACCGTAGTGGCCGTGCAGACTATGACTTGCGCGCCGCAGAGCGCTCGGCCACAGCGGCCGGCGAGGGTGTTTGTCAATCACTGAGTCCAACCATCTTTGAACTGCTCTACCGACTTGTACAAACTTGCACGATTCATACAACCATCATATATTCACTAGTTTCTCGCCCTCAGCAAGAAACACAACGAACAACAGGGCGTTTTTCAACTAAGGTGGAGATTTCAAGCAGACTCGCCCATCTTAAAATGTATTTTTGAGGCAATACAAAACAGTGTTGATACATCAACTGATCAGGGCTCATCACAGTAATGCCAACATAAAGCTGTTGCCTTACCTACAGCCTTTCCTCAAACCAGTTTCTCTCTTTAATTATTGAACCCATGACAGTTCGCAGCTGTAAGTGGAGTCGCTCAGCACGCTGGTAACAATTACCTTGAATTTCTTCCTGCTCGTTTCAGCATCCCATGCTTGAAATTCGCCACCGTCTATTTAGGGAAAGCAAATATATCAATGTCTCCGATTATCATG